>JAQIXV010000244.1:0-59970 GCA_034700625.1 Tectocepheus velatus
TTGCATTTTTGTCGAACCCTAACCTAAAATGTGAAGTCATTGATGAAAAAGAAGCCAAAGAATTGGTGGACAGGGCTCTCAATTCGTCTCAGAATTCAATTTTGAGTCTCGAATGACTGTCCCTTACATTTGAGTATTATTTTCCAAATGAAATCAATTATTATTCAAAAAATATTCATATCTTTTAAAAGAACCTCGCTATCTGGTAGTTTTCTATCATAATTATCTTGCATTATGGCAAGAAAGTAGCTTGTTAGGCGTATAAACCTCGCTCGTTCATTCCCTCATTACACCAAAATACAATAATAACGACAGATAAGGCTGTTTTAGACTCATTGAAAAGCAATGAAAATAAAATTAACTAGATTTATTTCAACTTTCATATCATTTAGGCAGCGAATAGACTTGATTTTTTTAAAGAATAGATTGATATTGATAATTTGAGCTGAAAATTATACTGCCAAAAATATATGAAGTTTGAGAAAAATGTTTCTCTAGGTGCTTTAATAGGTGCTTTAATAGGTGCTTTAATAGGTGCTTTAATAGGTGCTCTTATTTCAGGCCTCAGAAAAATTTTTGAAGTCTTTAAAAACAGATAAACTTTAACCCAATTACTAGTAATAGTAAAATATGAGTCAAAAAGAGCTGAACCCACGTAAAGAAATGACTAAAATGACACTACTCATGCAACTTTCAAAATGATTAACTGATTTGTATGCAGGTTTATACGCCTAACAAGCTACTTTCTTGCAATAATGCAAGATAATTATGGTAGAAAACTACCAGATAGCGAGGTCCTTTTAATATTAATGAATAAAATTAATTAATAGTTAAAAGAATTTCTAACAAATAATGAAACAAATAATTTGAGATAAAGCCATTCGAAAATACTTCTTAAAAAGCATTTCAATGTTGACTTGTATTATAATAAACTTTAATTTCGTTTAATAAATATTTTCCAAAAAACTTTTGAAATGACAACGATTTGGACCATTTTTATACCTATTGTCAAAAATGGATTTTAATTGCAACAAATTGTTATATGAAAGAGAGACCAAATACCTAAGTTATGGCATCTCTTCCAATAGTTGTGATACTTCTCTCAGATCAGAAGTTCTCCGATCAGTGAAAATACTTTTGCAATCTTTGTCTGTCAATAGGGTCTAAAGGAATGTCATAAGGAGTGTCCCATAAGTCTGTAGTTTCAATGACATAATATCGATGGCAATAGTAGTGACAAAACTTTATCTAATGTTATGTAAACTTCAGTTATATAACTGTTAACATAACAGACAAATAAATCATTGGTTTTCAGTCATTTGTTGTTAAGTCAGTTAAACTATTATCAGTTTATTATTTTTGTTAGAATTTCGTCAATACTTAAACATTGTTTGAATAAAAATGTTGGAAATTGGTCAAGATGGTTTTGTATATGTGCCTAAACACAGTCGTAAGCGCCTGTTCTGTGCGATATGCGAACAAATGATTGAAAGTGCCGTTAAAAGCATTAATTGCGAGCATTCCTATTGTCAGCGATGTGTTGAGCATTTGATAACAAACAGTCCTCCAACTGTCGGACCGAAGCGATGTCCCCAATGCACGACACCCTTCAGTGAAGACCAAAATCAAATTCCTGTTAAAATGAAGAAATTTTTCATTGAAATCGATGAATATTACTTCGAGATAGATGACCTAGCTGATCATGTCATCGAAGATTACAAACGTCGACTCTATATCCTTCGCCATAAAGCAGAGACAGATGGCAATAGAAATTCGTCATTTCACCAAGATACATTAGAAACGAGACGGGACAAAGTTGTGCGAGTTTGTGGAACTTGTCAGACACCTGTTCGGGGTAACAAACAAAAACACATATGTTTTGAATCAATTTTGGGGACCATAAGAAAGTGGAGCCGAAGATTTCACGTCGGAGTTATCAAATCAATGGATTTCATCGATCAAATTGATCAAGATCAACTCAATGGAACAATATTTGATTATATTCCTTATTCTCGTGGTTGTAATGGTACACGAGCAAGGTCAAAGACATCCTCCAGATTACAAAAACAACTTTATATAAATCACTCCCTCCAAAGGTTTTTGAGAAAAACTCGTTCCGATAGTCAGATAACTATCGAAGAACTAAACCAAGAGATCGAAGAACTCGAACGACATTTGCTATTAAAGGAACAAATTATTAAACAATTCGAAGAACGACTAAAACTCGAACAAAGATTAAGACAAAATCCAAATCAAGTCATTATTGAAACGGTTTATCCAAATATTGACTTAAATTTATTGGAAAAACTTAAAAGGGATAACATTTTGTTGAGAAATAATTTGAATGAAATAAATCAAAAATATTCCAAAATTAAAGAACAAAAGAGAGAAACCGACGAAGAATTTAAAGAATTTATGGATGAATTCGATCAACAAAAGTATGAGTTGACTACAATTAAGTCTACAATTGCTGTTATTTTGACTAAATTGCCGAATAATATAATTATTATAAGTGATTTCAGTTTATTCCTCGATTATATTGTTGATAACATTAAAATAGACCTTGCTCATATCCATTATATTGGATTCGAGTCTGAAGAAAATGCAATCGCATTGAGAGCCGAATACAGAGATGTCGTGAAAGTAATGTTTTCCATTCACCCAAACCTTCGAATAATAATCTTGGAAATAAGTGATGACTTGTGTCAACAAATTCAGAGTCAATTGGATTTAAGGGATACCACGAATATCCTCATCGATAATCACTCGGAAGGTTTGATCTCTTTATTTGAACCAATTTTTGAAATTTTCATACATTTTTCAGACCCGAGCCGTCGGTATATTATAATTCATTTCGATAATGAGGCGCAGGACCTGACTATTCTGATCACAGTTGTTGTGTTGGCCTTAAAAATGGGTTTCCAAACAACTTTGGAGTACATCGAAGCCACTGAAGGCAATCAAATACTAACCAGTGCTCTGCGGTCCGCCAGGAATGGTATTTTTAACGCCATACCAATGGACTTGTCTTCAGAAGATGAATGAAAATTGTTGGAAAGCAATCTATGAATTAACCAAGATCATTGTTTATAGAAAATGTTTTTATTTCAATAAATATTTTACATTTAAAAGAAAAGATAATTAATTTCAAATTAAAACTAATTATAAAATTCTTTCATTGAGTTTAGTATTTCATTCAGTATTTTGAGAGTAATTTACAAATCATTTGTTTTATTAAATTTTAACGTTTTCTGCAAAATATCGTTAGTTTTCACTAAAAGTTAAGACAAAATCCTTTTTAATAAAAGTAAACTCAGAATAAAAACAAATATATATTTAACGCAAACGAAAAGACAAACAAAAAATGATTTTTCTTTTAAAAACAAATACAAAAAAATGTGAATTCGGTTCAAAAAATATAAATTCAGAGACAAAACAATAACTGAACTCAAAATTGGGTTTAAATTTGATTTTCAATGAAATCAATGGAAAGAAATGTCGTTTCGAATGAATTGTCGGATGATTTCAATCAACGCTTCCGTCGAAGAGATGACCAAAAATTGTGTACAAAAAAGAACTGATTTGAGAGTTAAGAGCCTTAACGGCGAGAAGTATTGCCTCCCATTTGGTCGTAGAAGTGGCCGTAGATCTGGTTATGGGTCGGCATAAAGTTCTGCTGCGGATTGAATTGCATCGGATTCATAGGATTATTAGGGAAAGGGTTCACAGAGTTATAGTGTTGTCCGCTATTCTGTGGCGGCGCCGGAAGAAAATATGAGCCGGCGATTTGCTGCTGACGGATGGCCGCCATATTAGCCGCCTGTGCGGCCGACGCCGCCGCTAACTGTTGACTATTGCTTGGAGGGTATCCCACGCCATAACCGCTGCCGTTATAGTACGGAAACTGTTGAGGCATCGACTGATTGGGGGCCGGGATCTGTGGATAATACTGACGGGACGGCGACTGCTGCGCAGCCGTAAACTGTTTGCCGTATCGGGAGCTCTGCGGAGATGTTTGGCCGAACTGTTGCTGATATTGAAGCGGCGATGGCGTCAACTGAGGGCCCGATTGAAGACCTGAACAAAAATATTAATGAATTTAAATCATTAAAAAATGAATGCTATGACTCAAACCTTGAGGAACACCCGTTCCTTGAGGTAATCCATTCGTCATTTGTTGTAATTTTGAAATCGAAGAACTGTTCGACGATTTGTTTCGATGACTTCTGTGCGAAGAGGTCTGAGGGACAGGCATTGGCGGCACAACAGGTGGTAATTGAGGAGCGACTGCTTCAATGGGATTTACCATTGGAGGCATTGATGAGTGCATTCGAGATATCTTTGAAGCGATGGCCGGAGACGATGGCTGTTGTGTCTGCGGTTGAGGTGACGGCACGTGAAACAATTGCTGCGGCGATGGCTGTGCGGCCGCTGATGGGGTTGGCGGCTGTGAGTGACTGTGCGATAGTGGGGATGACTGTTGTGAATGTGGGCCGACTGGAGAGTAATTGTGTTGTGGAGTCATCGGCGAAGAGACTGAATGATAAACTGATGGCTGAGATTGCGGTGTATTTGGAGCCGAACTCCTATTTATTTGCATTGATTGCGATAAATGAGCTGACATTGAGGGCGAAGTCGTAAGCGATGGAACCGTTTCGGTGACCATTGGCTGCATTAGTGGCACGGAATCAGTCGGTAAACGTCTGTCGGTCTGAGGGGTTAATACCGGCACTGAGACGGAAGGCTCAGAGGGTTCGGCAGACAATTGTTTGTCGATTTGCTGTTCGTTTGCCTTTAAATAAAAAATAAAACTTCAAAATAAAAAATATTTTTTATTGAGTGAGAGGTCAGACCTGATCTACAATAGGTTTGGCGACACTTTCCTGCGCCCTATCCTTATTGCTATCAATATTATTATTATTATTATTATTATTGTTATTGTGGTTAACCACAGACTCGTTGTCTTCGTCAGAGTCATCGATGACAGCCCTCTGCCACCTGTGCTTCTTAGGTATGGCTGTCATACGTTGGGTATCACACACTTGAGGTTTGTCCTCATTGTCCAACTGATCAGTTTCTGACTTCGAATCACTTTTCTTATTGTCTTTATTCTGATCACTATTTGTCTGAACACTAGAATTGTCTGAATTGTCGCAACTGTTTGACTGATAATCAGAACCAGTCTTCTGATGACTATCACTGTTATTATCATTAATACCATTACTGTTGGCAACAGTATTTGTCTCTGGATTTGACTCTTTGTCAACAAATTTGTTGTTTTCATCAGAAATTTGTTCGTCGTTTCCCTCATCGGAGCGGTTAGTCTCGTCTTCCCTCTCGTATTCATTATTGATATCAGTCTTAACGCTATTTGACTCGAGGTATACGTCATCGCACTGTCCATTCACTTCGTGGTGAGAATTTGAAGGACTCTTTTCCTTCTGAATCGAACGCATAATCTCTTCTTCGGTCTCTTCTTCAGTGGCGGAGTCGTCCTCACATTGAGACTGTTGTGAGGCGTGAGCTGACTGTGAGTCGTCCTCTTCATCATCGGAACGCCTTTGAGATTCATTGTCTTCTTCGTCGGCATCGCATTTGTTTTTATTCTTATTTTTGATGTTCTGTCGCCTCCTTTTCCTTCCGTGATATTGTTTATACCAACGGCGCCGCCTCTTCTTCTTGAATGACTCCAACAGTTCGGGAGTGTTCTCATTGAAAATGGGTTCTTCCCTCTCGACTATTGGCATATTTGCGTAAAGCTCTTCGGGAATGATCGCACCGGGAGGTGGGATCAGTGGTGTCCAACAGAGACAGTCCTCGTCTATCAAAATGTGTGGCCTTTGAAGACATTTCATGAGTTGTGGACTTATTCTCAACTGTAAGCTATCGGAAGATCAAACATTTGGATTAAAATAATATTCAAACAAATGACTGATGGATTTATTTAATAAATTCTTAATAGATTTAAATTCTTTGTTGAATTTTTTTTACCATTTATTCCTATCCTTTTTGAGTGAATCATAACAGTTATGTTCACCACTTTCTTCCACTTCTATAAAGCATTTGGAGCAGACTTTCACCTCTTTATCGACAATCAATTTAGGCTTTTCATTAAGAAATGGATAATCGAAATAACCTATTGACAGTGCTCGATGACACTCGTAACCAACACGTTTTCTTAGATCAGTTAGAATCATGTTTGCACAATGATCTCGCTTAAATACGTACCCATCTATTCTAACAAATGGATCGGTAATTTCGAGCTCTATTCCGGTTCCTTCGACTTTGTTCTCCGGAAAAGGTTCATAACATTTGGGACATTGGGCCTCATATTTGTGCTGTTCGTTACAATTTGCGATCCGGTCCTCAATACACTTTTTACAGTAGGAATGGCCGCACAGCATATTCTGAAGCGGATCCCAAATTAAATTCTCGCAATAACCACATATTAGTCTATCGCGGCTCCATGGTACATAGATGATTCTATCTTGGTCAAATTCCAACATTTTAATACAAATGTAATTGATTTAATTGTTGACCAAATGAAAACTCAAACTCAGTTTAATTCTCAGTCTTCACTCAAATCTAAACATTATATTAAAAGATGACTCGAAATGACTCTTAGATGAGAGCAAACACTTAAAAAAGTTTGTGAAAAATATTTATAAAAAATGAATTAAACTTTTCTTCAAAATTTATGTTTCCCTTACATAACATCACATAACGAGGGGTTGTATTGCTATAAATGTTCCCAATAATGAAATTATTGAATTCTAACATAAATTAGAAATTAAACTTGTAAAATTGTTAAATATTCTTGATAATTTGTTTGATATTCAGAAAAATTATTATAGTATTACAGGAATTGTCAATTTTGCTCATTTTATTCGAATCTAATTTAAAAATAAAATTTAAAAAACTTTTTATACAATTTTAGATTTTCGACGATTAAATTTTGCATTATTTGAATATTTGAAATGGCCAAGATAATTACTCTTTTTCCCACGATATCGTCGATCATTCTTTCGACGGGTTTGACATCCTTTCAATTGTTTGATACCATTATATGGGAGACAATACAGACCTCGAGTACAGTCGCTATCAGTCATACAGAAACTGATTTGTCGTTTATTTCGCGTCACTTCGGGTTTGAAACCATTAGTCGATTCTTCTTCTGAAGTGAAGTCGTTTTGAGAGCAAATAAACTGAATTAAAGACAAATCAATTAATTTTCAAAAAATCAAATACAACTGAAAACTCACTGAAGTTAAACACAAGAGAAATACAAAACAAAAGATATTTTTGATTTCCATTTGATTTTAGAATTATTATCAACTCTTTAAATATTATATTAAAAAAAACTGTTTTTATACTTTTTTGCTGAATATCAGAGGAAATCACTTTTGCAATGAAATCCTCTCAGAAGTTCAAAGAACTTAGAAATTTCGGAATTAAACATGATCAAGTTCATTGTGACGACCTAGAACATTGACATTATAAACGACAGGAACAGTCTTCAAAAAATGTTTTAATTTTCATAAATAAAAATTTAATGAAAAATAATGTTAAATATCATTAAATAGTTTATTAATAATAATCTAAATTAAATTAATCGACTCCACTCAGACTATACCATGATAGGTAAGTTTGTTTAAGAAACTACTGAAAATTTATTAATCTGGATGATCTAAAGATTCTTGATCATCGCCGATTGCTTCAAATTGTTGAGTCAAGAGTAATGCCGTTCGCAGTTTTTGTTTTGCTTCAATTGGTTCCAGTTTTTGGACAATTATTTTGAATTTATTTTTCATCGATAACATCAATACATTCAAAACAATCGCCAAATCGAGAGTTCTTTTGCTGAAATGTATTACAACATACCGACGGCTCGGGTCTGGAATACAATTAAATTCAATTTTAAATAATTAAAAGAATATAATTATTTTGATCCTTACCTTCAGATTCATGAAATTCAAATGTCTGTTCCAATTGTGAATAGTCTTGAATTCTACGGCAAAATTCGACACTCATTTCCATGATTATGACCGCAACTGTAGGATCGATAGAGAACATGACTTTTACGACATCACTGAAATTTATCGCAATATTGTTCAGTGTTTTGTCTTGAGATTTGAGACCAAGGTCAAAATTAAGATCCAATTCACATTTTTCAGTGAAATAAGTGCCAAAAATAATGTAATCAGAGGTCGTTATAGCTCTGGGAAATGTATCCAAAATAATTTGATGGATATTATGGATAGACGACATTTGACTCAACTCTTCCGTTAAATTTTGAACCGATTCATAGATAACTATATTCTCGCCTTTGGTTTGAAAATATTTGGTTGGAATCACTTTATACTTATTTTTCCACAAATTATTTTTTTCGAAGAGCTTTTGTAGTGCATTGTTATAGTTGTCCAAGCTAATTTTGAGTCTCTTAATCTCTTGTCGGCTCTTTCTCTTTGATTTTCTTTTAAGCTGATACTTTTCAATCAACTTGTCAAAATGAAGATGGTTGATTTGTCTCTTTTGTTTCTCCTTAACTTCATTCAAAATATCGATTTTCGTATATAAGATTTGATTGCAATCGTGATGTATTTCACCAGGATAATATGATAAATGACCATAATTGTCGCAGGGCACTTCGCTCGAGCTCAATTTATGTGTAGGCATGTAATTGAAATCCCACATATCCTCTTCGTTGAAAAATTCTTGGTTGATTTTCCTTCCTCTGATAAAAGAGTATGACCGGGGTATTAATCTATTATCACTGAAATCAAAAGAGTCTTTCTCTGAATCGGTGCGCCTTTTAAAGGATGTCTTACAAATAGGGCAGTCATTCAATTGTTTTGAACATATATTGAGTAAAAGGCAATAAAAACAGAAATTGTGTTCGCACTGGGATTTGACGGGGGGTTGAAAAATGATATTTCATACAAATTAGACAAAATCCACTGTAATTAGGTTTTAAATTCATGAAATTGAATTGATCCGGTGTTTTCGTAGATCTAAGTAATAATTTATCAATTACAGAAAAGAAAATAATTACAGAATAAAAGTTCTCGAAGTTATGTAAAACTTTATGATCGCATTTCAAATAAATCAATACTATATGAAATGAAAAAATTTAATTTATGTATTGAATTAATCTGGATGTTCAAGAGCGCCGTCATCTATGACCACTACCTCAACATTTCTGGCAAACATGAGAGCCGTGTCCTTTATCTCTTGTGCTTCAATTGGTTCCAATTTATTGACAATTATTTTGGAATCACTTTTTAATGATAACATGAATACAATGAAAATTATACGTAAATCCAATTTCTCTCCGCTAAACATCATTACGATATACCGATGTCTCGGATCTGGAATATAATTAAATCAAATTTTGATTAAAGTTTAATCAATTGTTACCATCAGATTCATAGGAGGGAAAGAAACTGTTCTCTGGATCTGTTGACAGTAATTCTTCTTCAATTTGACGACAAAACTCACGACTCATTTGTAATATAATCAAAGGAATTGTGTGTTCCGTACAGAACATCACTTTCAAGACATTACTGATAGAAGACTTAAAAGAGAGAATTTTGTCGCCAGACTTGAATCCGATGTTAAAATTCAAATCTAATTCACAATTTTCGGTCAAATAAGTGCCAAAAATAGCGAACTCAGAGTAATCTATAAATCTTGGAATTTGATCCAAAACTAATTTGTGAACTGACTTTATTCGCGACAATTCTTCGGATTTGTTTTCAAATCGATGTTTCCATAAGTTTCTGTCAGTATTGCATTTCATCGCAAAAAGAGATATTCTATTTTTGAATGTTTTTATTCTATTATTATTAGAATCTCTCCTTTTATTTCTCAAATTCTGGATCAGAATATTTTGTTGTTTTTCCTTAAATTTAAGACATTTGATGTGAGCAAGGTTCTGTTGAATTGTCCTCTCTAAGTTTTCATTCTTCTGTTTATTTTCATTCGATTCGATATAATTACTTTGCTCTTCAGCAGGATTTAACTTGGTAGTTTTAGCTATTGTGCAGTCATTTTCTTGAGCAGATAGACTTCTTTTAAGATTGTTAGGACCGATTGAATCGACCATGTTTGTATCCTGGTCTTCATTGTTCTCTGATTGATCCGTTTCATTCAGATTTGCCTTGGTCATATTTTCAATTATCTCTTCTAATTCTTTAACCTTGGAAAGTAATTTATTGACTTGCCAGAATCTTTCAACTAATAATCTTTGTTGGTCAGATCTCATTATGTCACTGTCCCTCAATTTTTGTCGCATTTCTTCCAATTGATCTTGCAAGTCGTCCAAATCATGTTCGAGTTTTTCAAATGAATTATGAGTTGTGTCATAACAGACTCCATCCCTTCTTTCGTGTATATGTAGTGGAAGACTATAAATGAGCCCTTCATTGTCTTTAACTCTTTTGAAAACCTTCTCCGATCGGACGAATACAAACTTATTTTTAAAATCGTTATAAAAAATGAAATTTTTGTAGTCCTTTCGCTCAGTCCTCTCGAATTTTTGGTGACACTCCGGGCAGTCATTCTTTTCTTTCTTTTGAATGTAATCGACGAGACATCCGTAACAGAAACCGTGTTTGCACTCAGACCTCAGCAGATAATTTTTGAGTTTGTCACAAATTTGGCAAGGTCGATTGGCTCGATTACTTCTTCTATTCTTGTTTCGACTCTTCCATCGATTTTTATATCCCTTCGAGACATTCATTTTATGACAATTATTTTATGTGGTACCTTTGTAATTAATGGTACTAGTTAATTGTTCTTTCGAATAAATATGTTATTTTATTTTAAATAAAATGAACAAGGTATATTTGAAGCATTTTTAATTAAAAATCAAAACGCGATTTTGTGTTTGAATATTATGTCAGACATTAAAAGTTGATGTAATAAAGAGAAACAAAACGAGTGTTGAAAACGGCTTAACATTCGAAATATTTTGTAGTTTTTTTTCACAGAATTTCTATTAAAACAAGTTATAAGTGTTTTTATCTGAGTAAAGGTATAATCATTTGATAATCATTATTTCGTTAACTAGAACCAATTAAAATTATTGCATTATATTCAAACATTTTTCAAAATTATAATTCAATTTCTTCGAAGAATTTTGTATAAAATATAAATAAATATAATTTTTTTAGATTCTGATGATTACGCAAACATCAGATTCTGTGTCACATGACTTACCAGAGTTCTGAAAATGTTATCATTTGACTTCAATTTTTATGGACTCTTATATGAAGCTATCTTATATCAAATGATCAAGGTAGTTATTGCTTTGGCCCTTGTCTTTCTCTACGACATTATTTCAATTGTTTAATACCATTAAATGGGAGACAAAACAGACCTCGAGTGCAGTCGATATCACTCATACAGAAACTGATTTGTCGTTTATTTCGCGTCACTTCGGGTTTCAAAAATGATACTCAAATTTAAGTCATTCGACAATAATAGTTGAATTATGAGACGAATTGATAGCCCTGTCCACCAATTCTTTGGCTTCTTTTTCATCAATGACTTCACATTTTAGGTTAGGGTTCGACAAAAATGCAAACACTTTGAGTGATATTTCAGACAATTTATCCAAAGAGTTGGGACTCAAACCGATTATTATATATCTATGACTCGGATCTGAAAAATATAATTAGTTTTTGCAATAAATTTATTGAGAAAGAGACAGACCTTCGGATTCTGAATCGAACCAACCCTTTAGTTTATCAGAGATTCTAAGGCTTTCCCTTATTGCGACATCGTATAGGCTGTTCGGACGGAGTATCACATAAGGAAGGGCTGTTTGATTGCAAAACTTTAGTTCATTAGTAAATCGGAATAATATGGAGAAACGTTGACCACTATTCCGATTGTTAACTAAAATTAATTCTTTAAAATTGAAGACAACATTCCAGGGGGGAGTCGGTTGAGAACCAAACATAACATACTTAGAGTTGAGACAAACATTTCCTAATTGTTTGGAAAGGTCTTCAATAAACTCGTCTCTAATACGGAACTCATGGCTAAGCTTTTGATTCCTTTTCATTAATTTTTTAATTATTATTTGTTTGTTATTTAATTTTGTTTCCACAGCGCTGTCGTATACCTCCCATTCGGCCTTAATTTCATCCAAATCTTGGTTGAGATCCTTATTTTTATCAATAAATTCTTTGATTTGATTCTCTTTAATATGAAGTTGTACTTCAAGTTCCGTATTTTTGTCGATCACTTCTTTGATCTCATGGTCTTTGGTCTGAAGTTTTTCTTCGAATTCTTTTATCTTTTGCTTTAATTCTTGGTTTATCGGACTTTCAAAGTGAACAAGGACTTTCTGTGAATTTTGGTTTTTCTGCTTATCTTCAAAACATTCGAAACAATTACTTTCGTCTTCAACAGGATTTAACTTGATAATTTTAACTATTGTGCAGTCATTCTCTTGAACAGATTTTCTTTTGAGATTATTACAATTAGATGAATTGACCATGTTTGTATCCTGGTTTTCATTGTTCTCGAATTTATTCACATCTTTCTGATTTGCCCAGTTCAAATTTTCAATTGTCTCTTGTAATTCTCTCAGTTTGTCAAATAATTTATTGATTTCCCAATATCTTCGAACTAATAACTGTTCATGGTCACAACTCAAATTCTGATTGCCTCGCAAATTTTTTCGTATCATTACCGTTTCCTTTTGCAGGTTTTTAAAATCATCTTGCAATTTTTCAAAGCAATTATGAGTGGTGTCATAACAGGGTCTTTGCCTTCTTTCATTTATATGTGGTGGTAGACTATAAACGACCTCCTCTTTGTTCTTATCTCTTTTGGAAAACTTGGACCTGGTGAAAACGAATTTCTTGTTAAAATCGTTATCAAACTTGAAATTTTCGTAATCCGAGCGCTCAGTCTTCTTGAATTTGTTGTGACAGACGGGGCACTGATTCTTCTCTTTATTTTGAATGTAATCGACGAGACATCCGTAACAAAAACCGTGTGTGCACTCAGACCTCAGCAAATAATTGTTGAGCTTGCCACAAAGTTCACATGGTCTTTTGAGTCGGCTATTCCTGTTGCTATTTATGCTATAATTCATCCATCGTTTTCTGTATCCGTTCGAGACATTCATTTTCTCATATCAAACAATTTTTAGGCGAAAAAAAAGTAATTGTTTTTCAATTAAAGTATTCCTTCATTTGAATATTACTTTATAATTGATATTTGATTATTGAACACACATTGAATGAACATGATTATTTTAAAATACAAAATTGAAACGCAATTTACTTTTAGATTTTTAATATTAAAAATCGATGTAATAAACAAAAGTCAAACCAGTCCTGAAAGAGCTCAACCTTCATATGATTGAGCTTTAACTTCAACATAATCTGTATTAAAACAACATTTACCTTGTTTGAAACAACTTGTTTCTATCGTTAACAAGTATCTAAGTAAATGAATCATCACTTGATAGATCACAGTTAAAAATTGATCAATGTGCATTATGAAGTTAACATAGAGCTAATTATAATTGCCTAATGGTCTTCAAAAAAACTCTTCAAAATTATAAATTAATCATGCTGACTTTTAAAACCATAAATGAAAATCATTTTAATTGGAATAATGTTCCTGGTCAATTTTAGTTCAATAAATAGCAGAGCATTTGAGGACAACTCCAATCGAAACATTAAAAATAAATTACTTTTTATTGTATTCTAAAATAATATTCAAAATCTAAGAATTAAATTAAAAATTCAATAATAATCGCAATTCTTTGGCCTCTTATTTGACAATTAGTTATAAAATAATCAATAAATCGATGAAAACATTTCAATAATAAAAACTAAGACTTGAGTTCATTTGTTCAACAAATTAAGATTCAGTTAAAAAAAAGCCTAAAAAACATTTGAGATAATTATGAACTGATCACCAAATGAGTGGTCAATTCACTCGGAGTTCATTATAGCGCACATCTCGTTGTTATCCCTATGAAGAGCGTAAGACTTGGACGGAATGGTAAACAGACGTCTGTGGATACGGCGGTGTAGACTATCGCTGTTCACCTGTTCGTACTTTCGAGTGTTGTGCCTGTTTTCCAATGAACAATGAACAAGGTTAATTCATAAAACGATACTATGGCAGGGGAACGGGTGGTCATACCTGAATGTGAACTCTGGTCTATCGATTTGCATACACATCTTGAATGGAGTCGAATAGAAGTCGGCGTCAGTCGTGAAATCCAATTGAGTATTAGCTCCGAATGAGAACTGTTTAGAAGCGGAGGTCTTGTGGTCTGACGTCAGGAGTGTTTGCGATCCTTGAAATAGTAGCGACCCTTTCGTGTGAACCACTGAATGAGAGTTTCGACTCCACAAAGAGATCTGGATTTCGCCGCTCAGGTCGACGGACAGCACTCCTCTTAACTGCTGTTCGACGACAAAGCCGTTGAGCAGAGGGTGTGTCGACCAGTAGTCGGCCAAAAGTAGGTTTCCCTGATATGCTGTTGTAGGCTCTGAGGCTGTGCCCGACCAGACGTGACCCATTAGTTCTCCCGTTCCCGTGAAGAATATGATTGGTCTCAACTGGAAGTTCATTATTCTGAGCGACATTCCAGCCATTGTTGACTCCGCCTCCACTTCGTTATCACTGGAGTCATCCCCAGAGTCGCCCCCTTTTCAATGAAAATCAGATATGAATTCAAAAAACTTCTTAACAAAAGTCAAAATCAAATCTAAACTAAAAATCAAATAAAGAGATGACTGACCGGCGAACGACTCGAGACCTCTCGCGAACATTCCGACAGTCAATAAGTGCTGATTATAGCCGTTAGGAGAGGACAGCTCCACATCGAAGGCCGACTCCTTCAGCAGTTTTCCTTTGTTGAGGAGTTCCATAACCACCTGATAGGAAGCGGTTGTGGTCTGAGTGCTGCCCATCGCTCGCTTGAAGGCAGCGGACGATCCGTTTAGTGTAGTTGAGTGGAGGTGCCAATTGTGGTGGGCGTCAGATATCGATGGCACCGATGAGATGGCCCGGTTCCAAATCATTGTCGCCAATTCGTTGTTACCTATTTTGATAAATTGCAAGATTAGATTATCATTTCTTATCTATAATTTATGTGAAAGGGTGGGACACACACCAAATAACGGCAAATGTTTGATGAGTTCCAGAGTTGTCTTTTCGTCGTTGAGGTATTTGGAGATAAGCTCTGCGGCGATGAGTCGTGAAGTGCTGTCCTGTTCCGTGTCGTACACAACTCGAAGCAGAAGATGTTTTAATCTTGAGTTGAGTTTGTCGTCAGTTCCGGACACCTGAAGACACTCTCGAAGGGCTTTCATCGCAGCAATTGATTCTCGTTTACCACTCAATGTGTACTTCTTTATCGCCGGATATACGCCTTCTTTTAAGATACCTGAGTTTCCGATGGCGTGAAGTAAAACGACTCTACAATCGGTTTCTTTACAGGAATCCAATTCTTGTATTAAATGTTTTATGACTTTTGTCTTAAGAATAAAAACAAAATAATTCATTAAATGTTTGTTACGAATAGAGAACTGATTCTTACGATAATCTCCTGACTCTTATCGGTGTCTGTCTTGAGGTCAGTCACGTGAGCCCTGAGTATTGTTGCGAGTATTAGAAGAGCTGTTTGTTTGAGTTTTTCATTCTTCCATTTGGGTGTCTGAGTCTGTTTCAGGACTTCCCGCAGCACTTCGTCGGCTGAAGCCGTGGCCGATGAGGTATTTTCCATCTGCGCTGCGGTCATCACAGAAGCGGCCAATTGTATTAAAAATCTTTCGCCTAATTCCAAGTCTTCGGCTTTCGGTAAATTTAAATATTCTAAAGCGGCGGACACTGACTGCTCTGTTCGGGAACCTAACCATTATTTAGATAATAAGTGATTAGAAAATGAACAAATTTTTATCGATTTGATGAAATACCGGCAAAAATGTCGAGAAGTGTCGAAATTATCTCATTTTTCTTTTTGTAACTCTTAAGCAATTTTATTATATCTTCTTTGGAAGCGCCCGAACCAGAGCTCCGGACTCTATCGATGAGCTTCAAGTATGAGATAGTCATTGGAATCGTTGCGATTGTTTTCAACTGATTCTCATTGTCTTTGATTAAATGAGAGAGAGTTTTACAGTTATGACACCTTTCCATCTCTGGTGTCAACACAGGCTCTGATTTTATGTATTTATCGCCCAAACCATTGATTGCTTCAGTTATTGAAGTGGCGCTCATTTTCGGTGACGAAGACTTGGCTTCAGATAACAATTTGAGTGAAAAACTGCAATAAAAAGTTTCAATCAATTATCTGTCACTTTAATGACTTGAGGGAACGCACCTGTTGTGCAATTTTGAGTGAGCGCTCGGATAGATTCTCGACTGTATGGACACATTTTGCCATCCATTGGCGCTATTGACAATCGGGTGATCACTGGCCAACTCGGCCGACATCTGCCACTCATCCCAAACATCAGGTGATAGTATTGACTGATAATCACTGTTTGATTGGAACGACTTCTTAGTGATTGTCTGTCCGTTTCGTATCCATTCATACGATGACTGAATCATTTGTTTGCAAAAAATTAATAAAAAGTTTTGAATTATTTTTTTTGTTTCAAACCTTTTCTGGTGTTTTACTCCTGAGATGTGATATCAATGACTTCTTCAGATTAGTGGCAGTAATGGCTTCCGACTGATGGACGAACACACTCTTGACATTACCTGAGCTATCGATATGTGCATAGAGTGGATGATTCCAATCCGTTATTTTGTTTCCGTCTCCAAACTTAGCCCCTCTTCTAGACTTAAACTGACAATAGTCCAGAACGAGGGACAGGAGATAACTGTCTGAGTCTTGCCATATATTCTCGACAGTTATCTGAGAGTCGATCCCAAAACCAGTCGGTTCTCTATAGTCGTTGTTATTGATAATCATTTCACTCGAATAACTATATTTGTAGACCACATGAGGAAGCGGTCCGTGACATAGAAGACCCGGCGCTGGATGACAGCAGACGCACACAATTATTAGATAAAGTTTTATAAAAACTAACTCAACATTCAATGACATTATTCTGTTGATACCCGTCCCCTGAGTTGAGTTACACTCCGCCGGAGAAGAAAAACTATTGATAAGTTTTTTTTGGGGATTTTTTGCGTCAATTGATTAGAAATTCATATCAATTATGAAAACTTTGAGTTAAATAAAGTTTTACTCAGTTTTGAAAACAATGCGGAAGTTTTTAATACTCTCTTTTGGGAGAGAGAAGTGAAGAGTGTTTTTCTGCTGCAATGGTTTTCACGTGTATTTGAAGTTCAAAACTGTGTATATTTGGTCTCTTAGAGAGAGGGGGACTAAAGTTAACTACTTATGAATACTGAGTCGAAAAGTTGTCTTGTCTTTTGACTATCCCTGTGCTCTCTCCTATGGCTATTGGCATAAGTTTTTGAACCTTAACTCAGGTATTAAAAAGTTGAGTCAAACACTGGAAATGCCTCTGAGCTGTGTTCAGAGACGAGTGGTGTGAAAGAGCCAAGTTGTTTTATAAACTTATAAGCTTGCAAAAGGACATCTCTCTATTTATAACAGTTATTAACGTGAGTATGAGCTCTAATCCGGTGCTAATCACAACAGTTACTGCTTTCAGTATATTTGTTTGAAATTCATTCAAATGTTTGGATTATTTGCAAATAATTTTGTTTGAAAACACTTTTAAGGATTTCGTTGAAATTAATATTGAATTTAAAATTTTCACTCACTTTTCATTTTTTTTTGCACAAAAGCTCTAAAACTTAATAAGACTTTAATTAAAAAAATTTATTAATAAATATTCGGTTGAATAGGATTTACACGAATTTATTGGCCGTTAAAAAGTGTTTTTCCAAACAAAATAAGTGGACTTTTGCACGAAAAGGCACTTTAGAAGTCACAGCACTTGAAGGTGAAGGTCGTGGACACAGAACTCGTTATGAGATATCTTCAGTAGTTTAGCAAAACTTATTCACTCATAAACTCAATTTATTTTTCGCACAAAATTATTGGGGAATAAATGTTAACCAGAAATGAGTTGAGACTCAAATGAAAAACTATTTTTGTTGTTATGTTTCGGCACTTCTTCAGAGCCGAAGAGCGAAACCAATTAATAATTACTGCAAACAAAACACTGGAAAACTTGTTCTGAAAACTCGGGTAAAAAAAGGGTTGTCCCCTAAAATTATTTGAGACATTATTCTAAGCTAAACATCACTGAAAGTGAACTTTTGTTTCGGAAAACCATTTGTTTCTCTTCTCTGCGAAAGTGATGTTTGTCTCCAAAACCGACAAAATTTGTGCAAAACTTGGAAAATGTTTGATTCAAATGATAATTAAAGTCAGTTTTGAAGATCTTAGTGCAAAGGTTCGGCTAATTATATGAAGTGCTGAGCAGTCTATTTGTAATCAAGTTTAACAAACTTTACGCTCAGCTCTCGAATAGAAAGACGTCTTTTGTCTTCGAATTGCTATCAAATTGTTTGTTAAGAAAATCACTCAAACTTATAGACAGAGTAACAACACTACCAAATGACAGACCTTTTTGACAGATATAATGGCTTTTATTTATCAAAATAATGTCATTGAATGTCACGTAAATTGTTTTATAAATAAATTAAATTATATTTTTTTGTTGAAATCAATTTTGTTATAAATTAAATAACAAAATAGTTTCATAACTCACCACAAAATATGGCCAAAAATGAGATGAAATACAGTATTGAAGTCATATTTGAGTCGATATTCCGTGAGTTTATGTAATTATCTGATCGTCTAATGAATAGATGAATAGATGTCACACTTTTCCGAGACTTAAATCAATATTTTTATAATTTTAGAGAAAAACTTAAGTATTTTTAGTCAATAATCAAAAGCCGGCATTAATTTTAAAATATATTACATAACGATTGACTCAAAGCATGGCATAAGACAAGTGCTGAGTAAAGGAACGACAACTTTCTCTTCGCAAAAAACCAGATATTATTTACTGGTTTTTGTTGGTATACCAGAGCTCTACACAAGTGAACCGTCGACTCACTCTTCTTTAGTTTACATTAACTTAACTTTAATTTGAAAATAAGTAATAAAATTGAAAATCAAACGATTCTCTGATAACATAACTGAGTTCTTGTCGTTATCGACGAAAAAGTTTTAGACAAAACTTTTATCGCTAAGAGTTTCGATGATTTCTACATAAAATAAGTATTTATTAATAGATTTAATTAATTGCAGTTTTCGTTTAAATCCAATTAAATAAGCATTTCATAGATAATTGAGTTTAGTTTTGTATTTCAAAGATTAGTTTTCTATGGTTTCCACTAAATTAAGCTTACACAAAAAGCTCGGATTCTGTTGTAACGAAACATAACGATAACAGTTATGGAATTAGCTTGCTCTTTTGCACTGAAAAACATAGATTTGCACACAAACCTGGAATTAAATTTGAATTAAACCTGAATTAAGTTTTGAATCATAAGTGAAAAACAAAAAATGTTTTATTTAAATCTCTTATAAATTTCCACTTTTTTTATTTGTTTCACAATTTCGTTAAACTTATGGATCGATTGGCACTCAATTGAATCAAACAGTCATTCAAATCAATACATATATCATAAACACGTTTTGAGAATCATATCATTAAAATTGTTTTCATTTAACAGAAAAAAATTGATTTCATAATTCACTTCAATTCAAACCACAAAACAATTTGCGAATCAATTAAATCTCTTCTGAAATAAAACATTTGACTTTAATGTCGTAATTGAGTTCTCGTAATGACTCTGAAAATCAATTTAAATACAATTTTATTTTGGATTTGATGTCTGGAAAGCCATAGACTCATAGCTATCATAACTGTCTCTTCGAAAAGAAATTCTCAATTATTTTAATGATTATATCGATTATAAAATTAGTTTTCCATTTTCTCATCACAAATATGTCTATCAAACAAAAGGGACTGACTTTCAAAAGGGAAAGATTTTTACAGTTTTTAATTACATTCAGTATTTCTGGTTTGAAATTCTCGAAAAAAATTCTTTTGTATTAAAATATTCGTCAAATTTAGGACCATTTTATCCGATTTAATGGACTTTTGTTTTGTTGTTTTTGGAAACACTTTTAGTTTTGCAATAATTTTACTGATATTTTACTAATGAATGATATTTGAAATGATTTATATATTTAATGACAATTCAAAGTATTTTTTGAGACAATAATAATAGTCATGAATTATGATCGAAGTTATTACCAAATGTCTAACCATTTGGGAAGTCATTCAAAATGATTAATCAATTGATTTCCTATTGATTTCGTGTCTGATATTCAAATATATTTTATAGATTACAACACTTTTTATACAATTGTTTTTAAACCAAACATTAATTAATATATTTATATATAAACTGTTGTCTGAAATCTAAAACAAATTTTAATTACAATTTATTTCAATCGAAGACTGAAATCACGATTTCAGAGGAAAATCTGGAATCAAACGATGGTTTTATATACAGTTTTTTGTGTGTTTTTAATCAAATAATTAATTTTGAAACTTTCATTTTACATCTCATTAGTCTTTGGAGAGAAATATATTTTAATGAAACCAATCATTAAATCATTAAAAATATCAAATAATTGAATGAAAAAATATTTTTGAATTTCAATGAGAATTGAATTATGAAAAGAAAAATATAATTAATTGAACAAAAAATAATTGAATTAATATTTTTTTTGGCATTTGTTTTGATCACTGGATTGGATTGGATTTAAGACCAGAAGTAATAACAAAAGACTTCTATTTTTCGTTCATAACAAACAAAAACCAACAAAAAAGTGTTTTTTAAAAGAATATAATCTTTGAATCGTTTAATAAAAATGATTTAAAAAACTAAAAAAAGAAAACAATTTTTAATCTCTATTCCAATGAATGTCTTAACTTTGATATCAAATAAATATCAATTTTAATGAACACATATTAATATTGAAGTGAACGCTATATTTCATTTGTTTTTAAAATAAACTTTTATCTAAAAACTCAGAATTTGTGTTCACTTAAGAGGGGGTGTCATCAGTGAATCAATGAGAGGAAAGAAGTATTTAATTTATGAGCAAAAATATAACGACAAATAGTGAGACAATAATTATTAAACACAAAATATATGATAAAATTCATATTTGAATCGATAACTAATCGATGAAAAAGTGACGAAAATAGCAAACCTTTGAACAAAAAGACTGTTTTAATGAGAAAAAGAGCTTCTCTTCAAACAAATTGAACTGAATTTTCGTTTTGTTTGTAAAGGAAGGCATAAAAACTGTTCGTTTCTAAAGACAATAATCAAAACCTATTCTCCACTTTCTTTTGTGTAATTCCTTTCCTTTTTGATAGAAATTAAATATTTTTTTTATAACATATTTTGTAATGTTTGCCATCAAATAAACTGAGAGAAGGAAACGGCTGTCAAACAGTACTCAAACTTATTAAATAACTTCCAGTCGTATATTCAAACGATTTATATATGCCTTTCATTTCAATAAATATATACATAAGGAGTGTATTAAACAATAAACTTCTCATTTAATCAATAAAATTGACTCAAAATCGATTGCAATTGAAATAAAACTTCGACTCAAATGTGAATTAATAACAGAAACTAAAGAGAAGTGAAAGCAAACAGAAAAACAAATGGAAGGTAAGAGAGAATACAATATATTATATAAAAACCAATAAATATTTTGTTGAATAAATTAAAAAAAATTATTTGTATTTCTCTTTTGTATTGCAAACATTTGTTATCTAATTGATATATTAAATCAATGATTAGTTTTTCAATTAATTAATTAAAAAATAAAATACAAAACAAGTTATCGAAGACTTTGATTAGATTTTTCTTTCATTGCTATTCGAGAGTCAATCGGAGACTATATTTCGTTTCAAACTTTTAATTAAATTCTAAAAACAGTTAAAACACTAATTGACTGATAGATAGAGATTGAAACGAAGGAAAGCCGACAAAAAAATAAAGTCATTAACCCTGTTATTAAATGAGTCGAAACAACAGTTTTAAAGAATCAAAAAATAGTTGTTCTTCTCATCTAATCATCGGATGAATTGAATTGTTTGTTGCGTTCACTTCAGTTAAGAGTCGTTTTGATCCACAAAAAGGACATAAAATGGTTTCACAAATAAAACAATTTTCAACAGAAAAATAAAATTCATTTCAATTCCTTTAAAAGTATTGTCAGTTTTTTTTGTATGAAATTTGTTGTAAATATCAAACAATTTGTTTAAGACTTTTGTATCTGTATTTGTGTTGAGTCCTACGCCTGTTGTGATTGAAGCAGTCGTTGAGCGGATCGACGTTTGCGGCGAAAAACACGCGGCCACGGGAGTGGCCACTCAAAGGAACGCGGAGTCATCTGAGATAACTGTGTGTCCACCCGATCGCTGCAAGTGATCCGTTCGCTCAGTTGATGACCAGTTTCGAAGTATAAGAATATCTGATACCACCAGACCCTCGACAGGTAGTTCGTCGACGGCTGGAACTGTTGAACCACAAGAAAAGAAAAAGAGATAATTAGTTTGAAAATGTCTTAAAAGTAAATCGAGTCAAATAAAATTGGTTTGAAATGAGGGAAAGACATATAATTTTTCATCATTTAAAGTGACACTCAATGACTCGTCTCTAAGGATACGAATAGAGTATTAAATAATTTATGATTTTGTCTGAAGTTTTTGAAATTTAAGTTCTCATTACTGGAAGCCATTCAAGAGTTCAAAAAAAATCTCGAGAATTGTTTGTCAGAAGAAGTGATGAAAATCGTTAATCAAAGAGGGAATGGGATTAATGACAAGAAAAATACAAACCCTGAGCGCGTTATTATAGCAGAGCGTGTGATAGATCCAAAAAATTCTTGTTGTGGCGAAATATGCGATCACTATATCGATAAGATA
Source organism: Tectocepheus velatus (assembly GCA_034700625.1). Classification (NCBI taxonomy): domain Eukaryota; kingdom Metazoa; phylum Arthropoda; class Arachnida; order Sarcoptiformes; family Tectocepheidae; genus Tectocepheus; species Tectocepheus velatus. Next base: position 23,007 of record JAQIXV010000244.1, read on the forward strand.
GTGGCCCCGAGCTATCAGTATGCAGACCACTCCGGTCACAGTCAACAGAAACAACAATAAGTTTACGAATTTCCACAAATACGTCCGACACCGGGAGGGGATGGCGTACTCTCGGAACATTAAATAGGCTTTTGATTGAAAAACAAATAAAGAGAAAAATATGAGAAAAAATTCTAATAAAACAAATGAATTGTGAAATAAATTTCGATATAATTTACGAAATATTAGTATTAAATGTTTGATAAAAGTAAAGATAGTCTCGATTTTCGTTTTTTAATGAAATAAAAATTGATTTTTGTTTCATAAGTGAAGACTTATGTTTGAATTGAATTTTTCTTGAAATATAACTAAAATTACTGAAAGTTTACTGAATTTAATATCAGAAATGAATTCAATTGAGAGATGATTTTGAATTGAAATGCTTATGAAAAGTCTCTATAAATAGGTTTTCATTAAAATCTAATAAGTGTTTAAACGAATTGAAAGCATAAATTCCTGCAAAAACTTTCCATTAGTTCTCATCAAAATCTCATTCAATAATAACTATTCTTCCAATGAATTGATAATTAATATGAAATTCTCGAAATGTTTCTGAAATGAGTCACATATTTACTGAAATGAGTGACAAATATCTGGAAAACAGATAAAATGTGGTCAAAAACAACTCATGAATTCTGTTTTTCTGGTATTTGGACAACAATTTAACATCAGAACCGGTTCTACTGTTTTCAGAGACATTTCAAACGCAGGTTCGCTATTAAAGCGCATAACTGTTTATAAACAGTTTATCACAAAAATGAGGAAACTTTTAGTTGAAAACCTATTATTTTACCGGAAATATGCAATCGATCATGTTAATCTATTACGTTAGGAGCAGGGTCATTTAACTGACGTACACATTATCGCATGAAGATAAGGGTTAGACAACTAAATTAAACCTATCTAGGTGCTAAATTCCACGACATACTATCAAAAACCCACTTATTTTTATAGATTTGAAGCATCTCTTCCTCTATACGTTACGAACAATTTTAATTAAAAACACGAAAAATAATCAAAATTATGTGTAAATCATCAGAAATGTGACTAAATTTAGCCCCGAATTCAATGGAAGCCTCTCATTGTGGGCAACACTTCACACAAAACTCTTTTCAGTTGAGAGATAAGTATTTAATTAAAAGATTCTAATTGTTTGAGTGTTTTATTCAATTCTCTAACCGTTAATAAAAAACATAATTCACTGGAATTTATGATATAACGGATTCTGTAATTACAGGAGCCGTTCCTCTATTAATGGTTTTAAGCGATAAAAATGTCATTCAATAAGCATTTTAATCATTAATTGATTAATTCATTGATTATTACTTAGCGTTAAGATGACTGTATGTCCTGAGTATATGTAATCTCCGCAAAACGAGTGCCGACCGTTTATGGACAGACCCATACCCAGACTCATGTAGAAGACTCGCGACGCGATTATCGCAATGAACTGACCGGTGGTCACATTTGAAGAACCAGGATCACTTGAATTCCTTATCTAAACAACAGGAAAACAAAAAGCATTAGAAAAATATAAACAAAAAGGAATTCATAAAAAATATAAACAAAATTGAGATTAAGTTCACACAAAGTGAGAAAAAATATGCGATAAAAGAGTTTTCACATCAGAACTCAATTAGTTATCAAAGAAATGAATGGAAGAAATGCCAGATTAGACTCAAAGGACAACCGAAAGGGAGAATAACTCATGAGAAGGCCATTCAGTTATTTTACTAATAATAAAACGACTTATTATTATTAAGACTATTAATTAAAATACATGAAAACTGTTTACGCCATTGAAAACATTTATAAATAAAAGAGTCTCAGGATTTGGCACCAAATCAAAGACAATAAGCGGAAAGTAAGACAAACTCTTCGCTCAAAATATTTTTTAAAATAGTGTTTCAAAACATCTTTTCTGTAATTTCAGACGAATTTCATTTTAAATGAGTTCTGACTCCAAAACAAAGTCAGTTCTTTTGATTGCTATCCAAGACTTAATTTGTTAAACAAAAAGAAAAATTGACTTAAAATTCATGAAAACTTCACTAAAATCAAGTGATGAAAGCCTCTGATTATAATTATCTTATTCTTTGAGTAATTTATCAGAAAATTATGGAAAACTTTTCCTCAAAAAAGATCAAAACATTGGGAAAATACGTAAATATATTGGCATTTGTCTAGAATAGGAAAATAGGAAATAATAAATTGAATACAAATATATTTCCAACAAAACGATGATTCAAATGAATTATTCATCGAAACTGATCTCAAAAATATGTAATGACTTCGAAGGGAAGGCAACGGAAAGCATAATAAGCGGGAGTCGTAAATGACTCGTAAATGTATATTAAATTATTCATAAAAATTATAATCCCTTTAATAATGAGTTCAATAATTTCTTAAATTAATTATTTAATGAATAAATGAATTATTCCCTTATTTTTCTCAAACGAATCGATTCTCATATTTTTCTACCCTTTGATTATAGGCTCGACTTCTCTTCTGTTATGGAATTTAATGATTGTATGAAAACCACTAAACCCTAACATCTAAACCAAAACATCTAAAGAGACCTCAATTTGAATTAAACTCCGAAAGCGATGCAATAGTTTTTGAAATTCTATTCATTTTTCAAAATTCAAAGCATCGGATCTTTAATAGTCTGAGATTTGAATTAATTTTGACAATTGAGACATTTTTTACACTCTTCAGGAAATACTTCAAAAGTATTGTCAAAATATAACAAAAAAAGACGAAAAACATTGAAAATTCAATTTAAAAAAGCATTTAAACTGAAGTCACGAATAATTTGATTAGATTTGAGGGCAAACCTCAATCTCTACGAATCGATAGTTTCAGTCGAAAAAACAATGTCTGACAACAGAAACAGAAATTGAAATAACTTTTAAATAATTCAAAAATAGAGACAAAAAATCAATTGTTTCCAGTTTTTAGTCAAATAGGTTTCAGTTTCGCAGAAAAAAAGTCATTTATTTTACGATAATCGCAGAAAATGTCGGGAATTTCAGATCAAAAACTCCTATAATAGAGTCGAACGATAAGTCAAATGTTTGAATAATATCTGAAAAGGTAAATGAATGACCAAATAAATCAAATGATATAAACAAATCATAATTGAATTCAAGTCAAACATTAAACTAAACGTATTTTTTGTGCCATTATTTGTCGTTAAATAAGCTCTAATTTTCTCTCTTCTGATAGTAAACTCATATTTTGAGTGCAATTTAGTATGAAATTTGGAGATCAGATACCAAATAGTGTGCCATCAGAAGGAGAGGCCACTAAATAATGTCAACAACTGTTTGGGAGGCAAACAATTCGCGTCTGGAATTGCTTTCCTGACAAACAGTTATTACAAAACCTAAACCTGAGATCAAAAAACAAACGTAAAACAAATGGAAATTTTATATTAAAATAAAAAACATTTTGAAAATAAAATTTTTAGGCAAAACCTATAGTCAAATGACAGACAACAACAGAAAATATAATCAAATAGTTTGTAATCTAATGGAAAAATATTTGATTAAAAAATAAAGTCAACTAAAACTCGAATTCAAAGTTTAATTTTGGAGTAAAAACTTTTTTCAATGTTTGGTTGAATCCATTGATAAGAGAACTCGTAATCATAAAAAAGGACTGAATTTTGTGCAAAAAGCCGTCTCTTTTGTGAAGAAAATTAGTTTCGAAGTAAAAAAAAACGTGAAATACATTCAAGAAAACGACTGAATGAACACTAAATTCATGTAAACGTCTGAAAATAAAATATCAAATAAATTATTTAAATCGAAAACTGAAACCAAGAAAAAAAATCCGTGAAATAGTTTTGCGGAAAAATTTAAGCAAAAGATAACACAAAATAAAAAACAAATATTTTTTATAAAAACAGACATTCGGTGTCATTCCTAATGGACTTACTTGTGGTGAACAATAATAACTGGTGTTAGCGACGGGTACTTGAGTTGAGGCCATACATATGGCGCGAAATAAATACAAAACACCCATAATTAGACACAACCGCCGAAATATTATCACACTATTAATCATTTCAAACAAAAAAAATTGTTATTAAATATTAAAACAAATATTAATCATAAATATTGAGATCGATATTCAATTCGATATAATATTATGAATAAAATCCATTAGACTTTTAGACAACTGAAGGACAGAATAGGCTTTTGTGGCCTTAACTAAGGCTATGGTTTTTGATGCAATTTGTCTGAAACTAAACCTAAACCAAAGACTTACAAAAAAGTTTAGTTATAATGAAATTAATGATTGTTTTGATTGATTCAAAAGAGCGGACATCTATTGTAATCTGTTATTTGAAAGGTAGAGGAACTCCTATATTAGGGAAAGGGTTTCGATTTGACACAATTAGTGACAGCTTTCGGTTTGAATCAATTGATTGTTTTTATATCGAACTGAAACCGAATTGAAGGCAAAAATACTGACCGATATCTGTGGAGAAAAACAAGAATAACGACTCCAACCACTTGTATTACAATAATATATTCGGCCACCGATAGAGCCCAGTCCCCTCTCGGCAACAAATCAAAGGACACGTCTGGAAGTGGCGGTTGACTTCTGGGCACTCTTTCGTGAATTATGGCCAAAACGGTCAGATTTAGTGTCATATTAGCGAAAACGAAGAGAAAGGCTAAAAAGGAACGCCATATAGAGTTGGGCTCTTTGTTTGGCATAAGTTTATCGGATTTCCGCATAAAACTGTCCGGAATCGGGATCTGAATGAGACCCGAGCGGTGCTCTTTGGGCGCAGAACAGGACGAAGAAGAGGCGGAGGAACTGCTACTAGCCTGCAAAGAGTTGGCCGCAGTTGTAGTGTTGGTCACTGTTGGCCGCAGTGTTGCCGTTGTTGTGCTGTTGGTCATCGAAGGACCGGTCATTTCATGGATGTGCTGTTCGTCTATCAATACGTTGAGGTGAGTGTTACGCGTCTGTTGGCCGACACCCGACTGATGGTCGAGTGAAACGCTGGTCAGAAGCGGCACATAATGTGTTTCGTGGGATACGGACGGCAACAGTGGCTCCGATTCTGTCGATGGATTGCGTGACAAACGAAGTGTCGGCTGAGAAGAGGTGTGACTTCCAGAAGACGACAACACTTGCGTCACAGTATCGGCCATCAAATGACTAACAAAGACATGGAAGACAACCAAAAAGAAGACAATAAGTGTTTAATTAATATATTTGTGCTGCGGATCAGCTTCGGTGACAATAATCTCTGTTCGGATTTAATCTTAATTTCAAATTACTTTTTGTTATTAAAATACTTATTATAAATATTTATGGCTTTTGTTGTCATTCAATACATTTAGACAACAAATGAGTCACTGAAGAGATCGCTGAAGAGATCACTTACGAAGACAATGATTAATAGACTGACACTAATTGAGACAATATTTCTCTCTCTTTATATATAACTCTCGAAGAATAACAAATGGATTGAAAACAAAAAAATAATTAAATTTTTAAATATTAATCAAAAATTAGTCATTAATTACGAAATAAAAAAGTTTTGTAATTATTTTTATTTGAAATCAAATATTGAATTAAACACTCATTTTGTATGCAATCACTTCACGACTGAAACGAGTAGTGACTCAACGATAGGACCAAAACATTTGTCGCAAAAGTCTATCAGTTTTTTCTCTGAATTGAAATATTTTTCAGTTGTATTACAGACAGACTCTTCACAACACAAATATCGACGCAATTGTGAGCTCTCCGTATATAACAGTATTTTTGTCAAAACTACTGGAGTTATGTATGGCCTCTAACTATGACAGAGACCTGTGCTGTGCTCAGCCTCTGATCCGTTCAATGCAATTGTAAACATGACTTTTTGTGCGCCAAAGGGTACGGTATGTATGGGTAGAGAAACGAGATTTTAGTTTTGCGTTAAGACATTGCTTTTCAAAAGGGGAGGCAATAAATACTTTGTGGGGAACGGTATGGGGAGAGCAACAGCACATTGACAGCTGTTTACGATAACACCACTGTCTGTGTGCGTCATCACCGGATCAGTTGATTCTCACAGGAATGGTGTTTCTTAGCACAGCATAAAAATTTTAACATAAGTTACGTTCATTAATATTTATTTTTGCAAATTAATTTGATTGATTCAAGGAAAATTATTCATTTCTAATGTATAGAATGTATTTAATAGCATTATTTTAAATTAGGTGAAAGATATTTCATGTTCATTTTCCTACTAATAAATTTGATAAGGTTTTCTACAGCAAATTAATTATCAAATTGACATTGACATTTAAATAAAATTTAATTTGAATATGTTTATCGATTGACAAGCAATTAGAAGATTATTTTGATTATTAACTTACCCTGATCAAAATCTTATATGAATTTCCTTTGTTTTCCTCTTACTTTTTGATTTATGGCAAAAATATTCGTCAAAATGTGTATAAAAATTATGGCTTAAGAGGAAAATCAGTTGTCTTTTAGACTCTACTGATTAAGGCTTTTAAAATGCGATTAAAGTATAGGAAAAAATGTTTTGCAACTATTTCTTACGCAAAAATTGATTATTAGGTTTACAATTATCTTGGTTTCAAGTTTTTAAGTCGACATTTATTTTATAGATTATATTATTATTTCATAATTTTTAATATTAATCAAAAGTTTTTTTTTTGTATAGATTTCAAAAAATTTATTTACAAATAAGACCCGGTTTTGTCTTTCAAAAGATTTTTGATTAATTCGTTGATAAAAATGTATTTTGATATCAAGAAATTTGATCTTAGAAATTGATAAACAGAAAAATACTTTGAAACAATGCTTGGATTATATTGATTCCAGGAATTATTCCAGAAATACGAGCATTTAATGGGAAAAGTTATGGAAAAGACAAACATGAATAAACATTTAGCTAGCTCATTTGTAAGTTAATGCGGTATAAAAAAAAAGTAGGTAAGAGTTATAAGACCTTGGTTAAGCAATGATTATGCTGTCATCGGGTTTTTTGATTAGAGGAAAAATGATTATTAAATATTTATAAGATCATATCAATACCTGACCCTGGTTAATTTTTACAATTCCCTTCACCACTTTTGATTTATGAATGTGAGATATACCAATCACCATGGTAACTTAATCAACTCATATGGAATACCCAAATTAATGGCAAGAAATGAAATTCTTCGACAAAAATCAATAATTGATTCAATAATAGTGATCCAAAACTTCTTCGGGAAAGTAGTGGTTCAGCCATTTGTCCAAATCGTACGACTGTTCGGCAGTTAATACAACCTTTTGGGGCAAAACTTTGTGGTCTGTCTTGTGATGGTCGGCCCCTTTGATAATGGATGGCAGGTGTGGGGCTGTGGCCGACACTTTGCCATAAGCCTTCCAGGCGTCGGCCGCATATCTGATCGGCATATAGTAAGTGACCAATTTGTGAATGTGGTGCAAGTGGGACATGCCGTGCATACGACGGAGTGCGTGCAGTCCTACCAATCCTAAGAGGATTTTCTTTGCCTCAATCAGCGACACAAACGATAGGAACAGTAATAGTATGGCCGACACCAATACTTTCTGTAGGGATTGGAGAGAAAGGGAGACAAACTTGGAATTAATTATTGAATTTCTCGTCGAATATTAGCTCAGAATAATTGATGAGAATTTCATTACAGAGGAATCTCTCCAATAAATTATTTCTAAACTTTTGATGAATTATGTGATACATAAGTTATGAATAAATGACTTTACTTATGAATAAATTGACTTTACTTACTTTGATTTTCATATTTTTTTCACACAAAATATTTGTTAAATATTTAATATAATTCACAAATGAATTGCTTTTTTGGAGTTAATGTCACAAAAGATCTGTTGTTTAACTCTCGCTCTCTATTAGAGAATACTTTATATACTCCCAAAATATTTTGCTCCGAGAGTTGTCTATTTGTAGGACAGGTCAAAGAGTTGTACTTCAATTTCTATTTTCATTCAAATATTTAAGTTTTCCTGAAATTTCCGTAATTATGTCCAAAAAAGACCTTTTTTCAAATGAATTGTTATCGAAACCATTTTCAAAGTTAAGATTAAACCAAAACTTTGTTTGATTTTTAGTTCAATTATTGTCTTAACTTATGATCAGATTCTGCGGAGAATCTAAAGGAAGTGTACTTCGAATCACCGAAAATGACTTTAAATAAACTTATAATCAAATTGAAGTGGAATTTAAGTTGAATTGAAGTTGAATTGAAGTTTGGTTATTTTTATTCAAATTGTCAGTTTAATGATCAAATACTATCTAGATCATTTTGATAATCAAAGAAAGGGAAAGTCAAGAATATTTTTTATGAAAGTTTTAAAATTAGCTCAATTCAAAAGAAATTGTTTATACCAGGTTCAATTTTGGAAGTTTTCAAAGTGTGTAAGTTTGAATTAAGGTCAATAGATGGCAATCGCTTTAGTATAAGCAGGAAAAACTGGTGTGAGATATCTTTATATTGTCTAACTTAATAACTTAGTCTTGCTAAATTTTTCACGAAATATTGAAGATTTATCAAAATGACTTGGTGTTGCCAATCAGTAACTAGAATGTTTTATTAAGCTCAATTAAATTCAATTTGAAAATTTGGTCTCAATTTTGCTTTGAGGTGAACTTGTTTTACAAATGAGGAAGAATTAAATTTAATTTATTAGGAAGTTGTGAATTCATTGATCAAGTGATCAAGGTCAATTCAATTCGTGTGAATTTCAAAAATTGGAGTCAAAGTCAAACTAATTGCTAAAACAAAATTAAAATCTGATAAAAGCTGTGAACAGATAATTACAAACTCATTACTAACTAATTACATAACAAATCAATTTCGTTGAATTCACGCGATTGAAGGGTCGGTCGAGTCATGAATACCTTTCCAGAAGTGTTTTTCCTCTGAAAAAATAATATAGAAATCGAGTAAAATATTACAACAATAGGTCTATACTCTGAATGTTAGGACTCTATTGTAATCATTGCGTTGGGATGTCGTGAAAATTAGTGCAGATGTTGTGAAAAATACTATTACTTCGTGAGGGATGTGCTCTTTAAGCAGATGATGACTCTATCGATAGATGAATATTATATTTATTTCATTGATTTTCTCATTAATAACAAAACAGTTGTCTATCAAATCCTCTGAACGAATGATCAATTTTTTAAATGAAAGGATAATTTGTTGCATTACTTATAGATGGATGTGTCAGAGGCTGTGCTCTGTGTGTAAAAATTCTGTGTGAATATTACACATTGCATGTCATCTATTAGAATATGTTTTTCATAAAAGTTCATTGATCATTTGCTCGATATTGATATTGCTATTAGTTATTTGTAATCAATAAATGTCAAAATGTTCTGCAAATTCCTTCACTCTATGAAATTGAGCAATCATCTTTCTTGAATAGGGTCCCCAACAACTATCCAACGTGATTCTCTATACAGGTTTCATTTGTTCTTGCTTGCTTTTATGAGAATTTGGAGTATTTTTTATTGTCAAATTTATTTGTTTGCTTTATTTGAATTTGATCTTGTTTAAGTTGTTTTTGATGAAAATGAGCAGGATATTGATAATTCCATTTAAGAAATGTTTTTCAGAGAAATCTGTTAAATGTATCGCTTGTTATAGAGATTAATGCCTTTCGAAAGACTACTACTAATACACAAATCCTTTAAAACAATCAATAGTTTAATACTTTGAGTAAAGAATTTTATTCTTCAGTTAAGTATAGAATAGATTTATTCATTTGAGAAGAATCTACTTTATTTCAAATTAAATTCTGTTTTTCTGGGTTTAAGTAAAATTTATTTTAGTTGCTCGAGCAAGAGGTTGGCTGATGGCAGAGTTTTTCTTGCCTTGGCTTCAGTCGATTCCTTTGCTGGGGGATCGACAGTAGCTCCAACTCTGGCGGTTATTCCTAACGCACGAAATCACTCATTCTGTTTGAGAGCTGTTAAGAACTTTAAATCCCTCAAAGAATTACTTTATATCCATTTATTTTAAACAAAAATATAGTAATAGATTTGTTAAAGGATTTACTCTTCGAGAAAAATATAATATCACTTCTCTTCTGATTTTAATCCTTAAGCGAGAAATAACTCCTTTGAAAATCTCTTACACGAGAGCGAAGAAAATCGTATCTCTCTTTTCATTACTTTATTGAAAACACATATTCTTTCAGATTTTAATTGTTATTAAAATTTTTAAAGCCTTTTCATTTGTATGATGTGCAGATGGGTTGGAAGGGCTCTTCTTGTGAAACTTTCGGCCATATATAAAGTTTTAGCCAATTCTTGGATCAAATTTATTTTGAATCCAATTAAAGTCTTTCGTATTTTACATTTTTATCGAGAAATGGTTCGAAAAATGAGAAGTATTTCAAATTTTTCGAATGAATACGAGTATAGATTTCACATTCATTTTTTATAAACATTTTGAAGCTCTCTCTCTCTCTCTCTCTCTCTCTCTCTCTCTCTCTCCACTCAAGTATTAGTGTTTCTCACGAACCAAATGTATATTTCATCGAAACTTCGGACACAAATCCCTTTCAATTTATCTTAAAATCTTTCAATTTTTAGTTTTCCTTCTCTTTTGCTCTTCGTTTCGAAGTTTTGTTTAACACATTTCAATGGTTTTCCATTTGAAGTGCATTTCCTTTCGAAATCACATTTGATTCGCAAAATAAAATTCAAAAGAGCTTTTCACCAACTTTCCATCAAGCTCAATAATCGTGTTTGATTGATTATGCTTCCAAACTGAACATATTTGAACAGGTTAAATAAATCAATTTATAAGACAATATTCTGTACAATTCAAAAATGAAATCAACCTTGATCATCCTTTGTAAATGTTCATGATCAAGTTTATTTCGCTCGACTAATACCAGCATTGGAGCCCTTCGTTTGGATGCATTCCCTCTCTTTTTTCGACAGTTATATAGATTTGATTGTTTTTTGTCTATAAGAAGGTCTGTCCCTTCCATACGAGAGATTAGGCCAATAATGGAAGTGCCGTTTGAGGCGAATAATTACAAATATATGGCAAAAGGGATATAGAGTTGATTTAAATCTGAAACTCCAGCTGAGAGCACAGCATTCACTGAGACCCCCGGTTCTGATAATACATTTTAAGTGAGAAAACTTAGGATTTCACAAAAAATTATTCATAAAATATATGAGAAATCCATTAATTATTGACTGAAAAGTCAGTAAAATTTCTTTCGGATAAAAATTGGATTAATTTACAAGAGTTTTGTTAGAAATATAAGACAATTTTAAGCATAAGTTTTGAATACAATCACAAAACTGTAAGAAAACATATTTATATTTACTTTTGTATTAAATTATTATTTCATTTATACAATAATTGAATGAATGACAGAAAAAGTTAATATTGAAAAAAACTAATACTAATAAATGGATTAAAAGATTTTGCGGAAAGATTTAATAAACAAAATACGAGTAAAGCCAAGAGTAGAGCCAAGAGTATTTGCGACAGAAAACCTGAAAAAGTCTAATACAAGTCTCTTATATATCGACTATACCTCATATCTTATATAATGTATATTTTTCTACGAATTATATGTGTTATCGAATTAAATCGAAACTATATTTGTTGTGTAGATATCGGTATCGCTATTGAGAGCCGTATATCTGTCTGAAAGCCATTGTGAGAGAGAGATGTGGGAAAGAGAGAGGGTATGAGAGCGCCAGCAAATAGCGAGTCGGCGGCCAAATCCGGTCGGCTTAAGAGCCTTAACCGTTCGCTCGACTAAAGGTATCACTTCTTCCTCCCATAGTATTTGATCCACTCTTCTCTACCCAACAGACAGAGTAACACATATTATATTAAAACACAAGAAATATATATGAAATTCGTTTTTATATATAAATATATTTCCAATATATTCACTGAATTGAACTGAAATGAAATTGTTTTGAATTGTATTTCATTTTGAGATCTCATAAATCTGAGGGACTGTTAGTCAGTGTCTCTCTTATTGTTCAACTGAACTCCGAGTCCCTAATTGTGTTGTTTTTTCTGCTGTTATTTGTTTTGTGAGAAAAGAGTCACAAAATAAAGTCATTTGATTGCAAACAGAAAAATGAGAAAAAATTTTGCTCTTCTTATCGAAAGTTGATTTCGAGAGAATTCAGTTGTTTTTTCTTTTCATAACTTTAATACTATTTTTGAAGTATAAAAGTCTGCTATTCCTGAGCGACGAGTCTCTGAAGATATCAAATAAATAAATAGCTTATGAAATGATGTTTTCCTATCCGGGCGCTCACTATCAGCCATCGGCTGTAATGCGAGGACACAGCCATCACTCGCACCACACATTCGGCAATAAATTCATTGGCGATATCCCGGCGCCAGTCGTATCGCATAATAACAACAATAATAATAACAGTTCTTCTGTTTCTGTAAAATGTGAATTCGATTCAAACAATTCTCTTCTGACAACGACTTCTACTATCACTGCCATTAATTCTATGGGCTCTTCATTGCAATCGACAAATCAACTCAATCACCATAACATCGGTTTGTCTTTATATTCCTCTTCTATCTTATTCCTGACCATTATTTTCCTTCCAAATGGGTTTTTAGCGTCAATTGGTTTTTTATTTTTTCTATTCAATGATCAATATTTGAGAAAAGGTCGTTTTCAAATGAGATTTCATTTGATTTGAAAACTGTAACAAATAAGTAAAGTTTTTTTTGTGAACTAGAAACTTTTTGTTTTGTTTATTCATTGGAAGTGAATCTCGATTTAGGGTTTTTTTTCAATTGAACATGTTGAATTTAAACTAAAAATCAATTGCATTACCGCTGATTAACCTTCAAATCTGATATGTTTTTCAATGGGTTATCATTATTTGCTCAAAGCTTTCGAAAGGCGACACAACTATAATACCCGTCCAATCACTTATCAAAGGAGTTATAAATCATGGATTGGATTATTTTTTGCGTTTGTTTTCAAAACATGGGATCAATTAAAATACTGTAATCCAGGTCTGAATTCAACCGATGATTAACGTGGGCTCAAAGGGATTGAATATAAATTGATGAATATTTTATTAGGAATTCCTCTCAACTGCGAAATATTTTGTTACAGTTTAAGAATTTCTTCAAAATGGTTTTGATTGTAATGATTGCAAGTTTCTATTGAGGCGCCAATAAATGATAATTTTGATTTACATCAAAAACTTTGTTCATTGACAAGGATTTGTTTAATCATATCACACATTCTGTGCAATCATTAAATAGTTGAGTTATCTTTTGTTTTAAAAACACAATTTGAGTCTATTATGAGACAGAGCTTCCCCTACAAAACCATAAGACCATTGAGAGGGACAGCATTTTTCAATATCCCGAGCAGTTTCAACGATAGCACTGGTAGTAGTTGTGAGTCAATAGTTACTAAAATATGACTTTTAGTCATTCATTAAAGTTAATGTTCATTATAATAAGCCATCTGCCGGTGCCTTTGCCAGAGCATCAATAGGGCTGTTCATTGATGTCGAGGAGACGGAGAGGACAGTACTATTTGGGAGCGGAGGAGAGACAGTGAACACACAATTTCTCATCAGAACTGTTCACACATTGTTTGCGCTATGAAACAGATATTAGAGTTCTATAACAGTCTATGAGTCTATAACTGCATTATTTATAGTTAAACGTCTATTAGACTCCGCAGGACATCAACACATCAAACGCCAACTTCAGGGGCACCGCATCTCTTGCCATAGAGATAGAGTGTGTGAGCGTTAGGGGACAGACAGGCATATTCTGTGGGCCTTCACTGCGGGTACACTTTCTGCTCGCTTTGGACGTAAACGCATTGCATCGCATTGCGTGACATCTCTTATAATTGAACTTTTCTGGCACTCACTCTCTCTTCTACTCCCTTTCCTCTCCCTATATATGTGTATTAGTATTCCTGTGCCGTTATATACGATATTCAACTCATTTTGTCACTTATGGTCTCTCCTCTCACACTCTCTCTTCCTTTGGTTCCACCCTATAGTTGCAAAAAAGTGCGGTTTTATTGATGTCTTGTGCGCTGGAAATGCATACTTAAAGTTCAGCACTGATTCTCTCTCTCTCTCCCTCTCTCTCTCTCTCTCTCTCTCTCTCTCTCTCTCTTCGTTGACATTAATGCATAAATGAATAAAATTTTTAATTAACTTTTGAATTGTTCAAAAAGTTTCATATAAGTGTAAATTGATCAGGTACTATCTCACCGTTCAAAAATAAGATTCAGAAGACAATTACTTTTAGTCACTTTTATAATCTGGTGCATTTGGGGAAAAATATGAATATTTAAATTACAGCTCGTTAATTCTTTGCTTGATATAACATGATGAGTGCCAGATAAATTTCCTTTATTTATCAAAGAATTTTCATCAAAGACAATATGAATTCAGAAGAAAGTTTAAGCGACTATTTTTCATATAAACGATAGTATTTTGCATTTAAATAATTCAGATGAAAAAAGACATAAAATATTCATAAACTTATGAAACACCGCAAGAGATGCACTTGAATTCAATTTTAAACATAAAATCATTTAAATCGCTTATCGAGAGTCTGACTGCAAAATAGGATTCAAAAAATTCAAATTTCATACAAAAGTCAGAACAAAACACTTCTGTTTATTATAAAAGTCAAACACATTTTCATTACTCTTTTTGATGATCGGATGGCGTTTTCATTCAAAATTCAAACATTAGTTTCTTTAAAAACTCAAATCTCTCTCTCCTTCCCTCCCTCTCCAATAACTTGATAGCAAATATTTATGACATATATATGGAAAATAAGGTATATTTATCTGAAAAAATGAATGAAATATATATTTTGAGTTCATATAATATATTGATATAGATTTTCATAATGTTATTCGCGGACTGCCATCCGATGCACAGCAGGTATTCATTCGGTGATAAATGAGAGAAGAAGTCAAATAAATTTTCTCTTCACTCCTATCCCTCTCTCCTTTTTCTATGAGCTCTTGTTTTCTGTATATAAATAATAAAACTTTGGTCGAGAAGAAAGACTTTCCAAAGATTTTTATTATATTTTTCATCTCTTGTGTTGAGAAAAAACTGTAAAAAAGTTTATTTTAAGAGAAAATAATATCAAATTTTTCGATAGATTTTTAAATTCATTTTTCATTTGCTAAGAAGTAAAGTCTTTCCTCTTATTCTGTTCTATTCCTCTCTCGATATTTGTCTTCTTTTATATATATTTTTGGTATGATTTCCAAAATTAATAGCAGAGATCGGGAGACGAACTGCAAAATTGTCTTAATCTTTATGTTTGAAAATCTCTTAAGACATTAATCTGAGGCGTGAAGAAAGGCTTCACTGAAAAATCGACACAAAAAACAACACAAAAAGTCAATGACGAGAGAAATGTTAGACTCAAATGAAAGATGAAAATAAATTCTCGGATTTAATAGCGATTTAAGTCTTTATTTTCATGCATTCAATTAACAAACAATTAAATGAACAAACATTTGGTTTTTTTAGTTAAAATCAATTAATTTTCTCATTTCATATCAATTTTAATTTTAATTATGTTCATTGTTTTCAATCAAATTTGTTTTTCTCAAATATTTTCAACTCACCTTTTAGAATTTGATTTTGTTTTATGTGGTTTTGAGTACCAAATGAATAGTATTTGTTTTTATGGTAAATATCTATGAATTTTTTGCAATAAATAACAGCCTTTCCAATGGTTTTGTGAGTAAGTGATACCCTCTCTCTGACCATCACTTTTGAGGATTTAGTTTTTGTCATTTGAAAAAAAATTCAGAACATTATTCACTGGTCTGACATCCATTTCCTTTTCATACAGTTTGCTCCCGACTCTAACTCTTGAATAATATATACCTCTTCTCGAATGGAAAATGACTTAACATTTGAAAAAGTGTTTAGTCTTATGCTATGACTTAATTTAATAGCAAACTGTAAGGGACTGTCACATACCTATCCCTTTAGGTTTTGGTCTTTATTTTCATGACATCCATAACTGGGAGACAGTGTTTTCAGTGCATTTATATCTTTAAAAGGTGTGAAAAATTGAGTTCAACTCAATTTTATAACTATTTTTTCTTCGCTCTGAATATTAAAGTAGTCCTAAAAATGCTTAAAGTCTTGACATTCAAAAGCATTTCTTTATTTTATTTTATTTTGCTTTTGTTTTACCCGTTTTTTATGTAATTTTTCTTTAAAGGATATAAAATACATTATTTATTCCGAAACCTTCTCCTCTGCATCCCTTTCCCTCTGCCTTTCCATCTGAGTCTTGCATCCAATCCTCTATTCCTCTAATATTACTCTTTCTCTTCTCAAACACTAAACAAAACACAAGAATAACAATAAATCATTTGAAATGAAATCTTGAATAATATTGAGAGGACTGCCATTTGTTTCATAAAATGTTGACTTTTCCAGTGAAGCTTTCAAATGGAAATAAATGAATATTAGCTAGTAAAAGTATATATAATTGTGTATTGATTAGAATGAGTTTGACTTTGATTTGAATCCAAACATTATATAAAATTCATCGAAGCCTTTGTGAGTATCGAGAGCTGAGTCCAAACAAATCTATAGTTGAGATGAAATACTCTGTGAGTGAAAGGCATTGGAAACGGCATTAGAAGCCAACGGTTTTGTGCGTCAGTGGAGTCTCTGTTGAGACAATCCTTTAATTAGCTTTTGCTTATATATAATATATACTGGGATTCAATATAATTAAGTTCACTGCAGTCTTATTATTATATATACTATTATAGTATAGAATAGTTTTTCGTCGCATATCTGTATTGTTGTGATGAAAGGAAGCGCTGAGAAAATGCCACTTTCCTCGACTCAGACCCTAATCCTTAGACTTTCCTTTAATACCGATTCTCACTTCTCAAAGATTTCAGTAATAGAGACACAAATAGTAATACAGAATTTGTGAGGTCTGTGCTGTCTATGAAGTCTAGAATCAGAAGAAAAAATTTGTGTTTAATTTTTTTCCATTCATTCAAACTCTTAACACAAAAGCATCAATAGATTTGAGAACTTTATATACAATTGTATATTAAATTCATGAATATATACTCAAAATTAAGGTAAAATCTATGACTTTATCTGAATTTAAGTATAACTCATCGAATGACTCATTTAATTGATTTAAAAAAGTCTTATCTTCAAAAATATTTGTGATTCTGACTAAAGATAAACAATATTCTCACACATTCTTAGCCATAGATTTGCGACCAATTAATAGATTAAATAACAAAATACTATCAAATAATAAGGGATTAGTCGTTGAGAGACAAATATCTAAACGGATATGCCGTTTGGCTGTTAGGCCGGAGACGTAATAATTATATGTGATGTGACTTTTGTAGTCCTATCCCCTCATATCTGACATAACAATCAAAGAATTTAAAGGTTTTTCTAATCGTATTAATCCTATTATAGTATTGACACTACAATTAGATTAGTATTAATGTCAAACTGTTTTCACAATACAATTGTTTGAAAAAATTATTGACAACTCTATCAGATTTTGCTGAGAAAATCACAAAAAAACTACATTTAATATCAAAGGCTATAAACCCATTGATAAGTGGAGAGCACAGAATCGTGGCATTCAATCAAAACGTCTGTGGAATACAAAAACTGATGTTTGAATTAAATCTATTTATTCGTTATATTTAATGTTTTGCATAAATATATGAATAATATTTGTCTTCAATTCTATACTTATTGAATGAATATTTAATTTTGATGTATTCTATGGCTTCTAATATCGAAATGAAATGTCTTTTTATGGCCAAAATTGATCTGCAATAAGAAGAGAGGAATCGATTAGAATCCCCACCCATTCCCTAATACTAATGGAGAATCTTATCATAACGACTGAAACTCCATTTTATTTTCACCACAATATTGACTGAATTCCTTTCTTTAAAAACTGTAATTTTGATGAAATTCAAAATAGAAATACAAATTGTGTTTTACAATTCAAATATCAAAAGTGTACTCTTGGCCCTTGTGTGCATCGCCTTGTTCAACGAAATCTAAAAATTTTTGAAATGACAAATATTTTAAAATTAATTTATCTAGGTCACTACCAATATTAGATTTGAAGATCACAGATTCAAAAAAGACAAAATTATTTAGTAAAATAAAATAAATATTTGATCAATCCAATTTTGTGCTCTTTGCATTGAAGGCTGTATTTTTTCATTTTATTCAAATTATAAACAATTTTATGAAGGGTTATCCTTTGGTTTCGTAAAATAATGAGTGTTCTTTTTTATTTGAAGTATGCAGAAAAAGTAATTTTAATATTATTTTGATAGTTTCAATATTTTTGTTTTATAAAACGTTGTGTGAATTGAAAAGTCGGTGGACATACTACAGATATGACCTAATATGAAATGAACAGAATATGCGGAACTCCAGTCCAGGTGTAAATTTTCGCAGACCCTTATGAGAGTGCATACAAAGTAACACTTTATTCAAAGAGAATACGAAATTTTTTTTTGCTCTTCTCTTAAATATGATCTATAAGTGTGTTATCGTTTATGATATAATAAATATTGAATTACTTTTGCTTTTAATGCAATATTCCTCACACTCTTTGTTCGACACGAATCTATTGAATTCAAGTTTTCATATATTTTTTTTACTGAAAATATAATATTTTATCTGAATTTTGAATTTTGTTTCTCAAATCAATCAATCATTTCAAAAGGTTTTTGAGCCGAAAAACGAATTGAAATTTACTTTAATATTAAAATTGATTGTATTTTTTTCCATATGTTGTAAAGAAATATTAGATTTTTTTCTCAAGTTTTCTTTAATCGATTTATCTTTAAATCAGGAAAAATGATACAATTTTTCAGTGAATCTGTGTTTTACAAGATTCAAGTTTTTCTTCTTTAGTATTCATATGTATTGAAAAAAGATTTTATTTTTTTCAAATGAATTCTGTTTTCATAAATTCATAACAAAATTCATATAAAAACATAGAATTATTACACGATTTGAATTCCAAGTGCTATGCAAACAGAGTTAGGGATGGAGTGTGAGGACAGGGAAGTGCAAATTTTATGCCATTCTTCATGGGTTTAGTGGATGTGCCCAACACTGCCGTCAATCTGGAAGAAGTACCAAAAGAAATACATTGAGTATCAAAAACATTAGCGATATTTGCATTACGTGATCGAGTGCTCCAGAAATCATATCAGAGGACATGAATGACAAGAATTTTGAGAATACTTTCCTCTTTTGAAGAGAGAAAAACCGAACGTCTGTTTCAATGTTTAGATTCTGTGCAAACAATTGACATAAAAGTGTGTAATTCTTTAGGAAAAGAAAGGAATAACCAATTGATGTATTGAACACAAAAAACACTAAACAAATGGCACTTAAAATGAATTGTATTATAAGAATCTATGTATTCATAGATTATGTATAGATTTTATAACTCGTATATAATGCGGATATTAGTCTATGTTTTGATTTTAAATAGTTATTCAAATGAGAGCTGAAATTCTCTATTCTGGTGGTGTTGTTGGCGTTCACACAACCAGAAGAATCGCCAGAAGTGTCGGTCCTCTGCAAGTGTAATAACTTTGGGCTCAGGCCTCCAAACGATTATATCCTTGCAAATACAGTTATGATAGGATAGTTAAAAGTGTAATACAAACAGATGGGCACCAATTTTGTTATGCCTATTGTGTAGTGCTGTGAACTGAGTGAACGCTTTATTATAAAACATATCACTTATAAGTAATTTTTTTAGAGGGAGTCTTACCATAGAATAGACCGGTGCCCTAATCCGATTATAATGCTGGTTTAGCACCGGCTCTGTGACGCGCACCCCCTTGCTTGTGCTTTGGCCAAACACCCTGCCCCCAATTGCCCCCAGTGTCAGTTTGATTATGCTAATCGCCTTTAATGCCAAATAGTCCCCGTATTTTAGGCACACATACATACACTCACTCTCATACTGATTGAGTATTGCACAGCACATTCACATCGCACATACACTTTGCTAGTGTTGCGGATTAATGTGCATAATATGAGCAAACATTAGGTCTATACTGAATATAACGTAGAGTTTGTGTGTTTGGCTATTGTGCTGTGCGTTTGATGGCACTATTGATGGCACTATTTTGGGTTCACTTAATGTTCATTCAATTCCTTTTACTTCAATTCTAATCATTAGATCTAATCAACGATTTTCTAGAGTCAGAGCCCAGAGACTCCCGGATCAGATCCTAAACGAGTCACTAGTTTTTTTTACTTTCATTAGCCATTAATTACTACCCGTCCTCTCGCTGTCTTGCAGTGCAAGAGATGTCTTTCCTTAACGTTTATCTCGTTTTCTGTTTTAATTTATTATTGAATTTTATGTTTAGTTTTCTAACATAACAATGAATTTGGATTTTATTTTATAAAAAGGCTTTCATTTCAATTGTTTTTGTCGTCAAATTAAAGATAATCGAGGTTTTAAATGTAAACCGTCAATGATCTTGATGATACTGCAGGAATTTCAGCATGTTAAACTGAATACTTGATATATAATTCATCCGAATATTAGCAATAAAATGTAAAATAGAGGCAAAAGTTTATCTGAGTTTTGATCAATTATTTTGAGATAAATATTGAAAAATTAGGCGATAGTGTGATAATAACGTTGAGCCCAATGTTATATATTATCTGATGGAGTGGAGGGTGCGCTTAATCCCACTTCCGAACTGTTCGGCAATGGATGCATACAAAACACACAAATAGTAATCGTATTGCACACTCACCTCTCTTCCAAATAACTCTCTCTCTCTCTCTCTCTCTCTCTCTCTCTCTCTCTCTCTCTCTCTCTCTCTCCTCCCTCTCCTACTCATCCCTATCTATCTATGAGTTCATGTGCTCTGTTTTTGTATGAATATAAACATCAGAAGAGCTGTTACTCATCTGATTCAGAGCCTAACCTCCTCTTCGATCAGAAGAGCAGACATTTTGACACAGAATGAGATGTAGTGCACAACAAGACAGACGTATAGAGAAAATGCATAGCATTTGGCGGACCTCAGCTGTTTTGAGAGCGACCTAAAGCCTCATCATTGGTATCAGTGCTGTCGGTCTCCGCAATAATCATTGAACGACAAAATAGAAGAAAATTGTGGCAAAAGATATACCTTTCGCTCAGAATAATAGGGACTATAGTAGTCTCAGAGGCAGTGATTAACTGTTTTGCTCGCATTAAATCGATTTCAATTTGTTTAGCTAGATCATTTGGGCTATTTATTGTCTCGTGCCTTGAATTGATGATTTTTAGAGGACTCATATCATTTCATTTGTAAAATGGCCAGGGATATTGTACAATTCATTAACTTATTAGAATTGCGCATGCTTAATTCCACATTGATCCTGGTTGTCTTAGTAAATCTTAGCGAATTAATCTAGGGTATTGAAAACTAATCAGGAAAAGTGTCCATTAAATGAATTGATTTGATCCTGGCTATAATGATTTGAATTTGTTTTCTAAGGGATAAGTGATATAATGCCAGCGTTTGTTGTCATTGAATTCAAAGCCATTGATAACTGAATTGCATATAAACGGAAGCCTTGAATAAAGTGAAACATCACTGATATTAATGTTTTTGAGGCATTGGATACACTCTTTCCTAAAAGTGCTTTACGTCTGGGTTTGACTCGGGTTTGAAAATAGGATTAAAGATTAAGCTGTGAAGGGAAGGGAATATGCCATTCAAAAGGCCAGTCCTCGAGTGGCTCACCGACGGATTATCTGACCAAATGACACATAGAGTCCAACACTAGCTTCGAGTCTCTCTTTTCTGTTGTCTTCGACTGGATTTTTGTGATACGAGTCTTGAAAATAGTCTAAAAATTGTCTTTTCCTGCGATTCACTACAGAAACGCTTTGGTTAGCATTTAAAGTGTCTGTCCTTTCAGTACAAGACTTATGGTATTCTCTCGAAGAAAGTGTTCGATAAACACAAACATAGACTTCGAGTGCAAACACACATAAAAACTGATCATATATTCTGTGCTCTGAGTCTTTCCAAAGCGACTGAAGGCTTCTTTTCGGTTCGATATACGAGTGCTCTGAAGAATTGAGAGATAGAAAGAGAAAACTGTTATTCTGTGCGTTGTCTGAGAAGAAATACAGTAAGAGTAGAGCACAGCACAAGTCGACAGTTTCTCTTTTACCGATAGATATATGAGAAGTGTTTCGGAAAGTTATTAGAGTCGAAACTCAGGCGAAAGAAAAGCCCATAAAATAAGTTGACTCCACCCCCGACTCCATTGCATTGGAGAAAACATTATGAATGTTATCGGCAATGATAGCTTTGGGCGGCGCTCACAACAGCACACCACTCGAACTCTGTGCTGAGCCTCGGCTTCAATGCCTGACTACTTGCACACAGCGCTGGCATTCCTCTCTTAACCACTATCTATATGTTTGGCTGAGAATAAGGTTTTTTGTATAAATTTGATCCAATTTTTTATGTTTTGCTTATAATTAATGAAAAACTAATAAAAAGTATTAATAATACGAATAAAACTATTTTGTAAAGTATAGGCAGAAAAGGAAAAAAGTTGCCTGTGTTCTAATTGTGACCAAGGCACTTTCAATTTGATAAGCTCTTGACATTTTTGCCGCCGAATAAGATTGCATTTTAAAAGCAATAGTTTGTCATTAGAGTCATGTCTAACGAAAATTGTTTATAATATTTGTATTAATTTTTTTCTGTGAATTAGTTTTGTATTTAAAGTGCATTCAGTTGTTATTAAAGTCATTTAAAAATTGAGAGACAATAAAATTGATGAAAATGATGGACAGTTTGACCGATCAATTATGTCTGCAAGACTTGGTGGCGGCGGCCAGTGTCGGGTCACACCACCAGCCCCAGGGCCATCACCACCAGCACCACCACAACGTTCAGATACCGGACACGACAACTCATATGCAATCGTCGGGTGCCGTTCAGGGACACAACAATAGTCCAGTGACTGGTCTGACGGCGCCGTCATTTGCGTCGCCGCACCATCACGTGACGACACTACTGCCTCCGCCGCCGACAATGACCTCACATCACCACCATTTGCATCATCTGAATCACGCCATGTCTTCGGCTCAGACAATGACCAGATCAGGTCTACTGACGACGAACGGCACAGACCACAGCCAACAGCCCTGTTCGACAACTATGCACGAAAATATTAAACAAAAAAGAGGTAAACCCCTCTTCAAAAGTAATTGTTTTTGATTTCATTGATCGGTTGCTTTGCCTTTCGCTCTGCCATTCAAATCGATTTGTTTGGTGTTGAGATCGGGGCCACTGTTAAGGCCTCATTTCTTAGCTCTTAAGTCCTTTCCTGGTATTCGAATCAAAGTCAGACATAATATATGTGACAGTCCTTCAGACAGGGAGAGGGTCTGACACACACTTTGCGTCGGTTGTGGACGCGCTCTAATAAGACCAGACACTCAGTAGTGGTGTTTTGGCTACTCATATGACCCGTTCCCCTGATCTTGAGATCTGATTCCTATCACAAGACAAGTAAATAATGTTCTGATTATCGAGAAATTTGTGGCTTTCCTTCGCTCCGAGTGTTTGCTAACCGTTTTTCGCCTTAAAAACTACGGTATAAGAGATCCGAAAGAAAAAAGAGATTAAAACGAATTCAGTCTCTTTACTAATGAGGTGTCAAATGAAAGGTCCAGTTATTTGTCCTCTAATTATGTTCTCTTCTAAGCATAACATTTATGCCAAGAGTCAAATGGTTTTTTTGAAGTAAAGAATTTGATTCTTGGAAAAAACTAAAACTAATTGACGTTTTTTTTACTGAACTCACTATTAATGGTCTGAATGTTTTGAGGAGAGGGCGTCTGTTCTTATTCTAATGTCTGAGTAATTCATTAATTGATTTACTGTTAATTTTGTAGATTCTGTTACGGCATCGGTTGAGAAGCCCTCCCAAAGTGGAGCGGCTGCTGACAGTCAGGCCGATGGCAGTGATGTCGACGACCCAAAGAAAAAGAAGCGACAGCGCCGACAGCGGACTCACTTCACGAGCCAACAGTTACAGGAATTGGAGGCAACCTTTCAGAGGAACCGTTACCCAGACATGTCTACCAGAGAGGAGATCGCGATGTGGACTAACCTGACAGAGGCCAGGGTTCGGGTCAGTGCCTGTCCTTTCCCTTTATTAATGATTAATGATTTTTTGGTGTCAATAGAATCGATTGATTAATAGATTTTCTTTTCGGTTGTTTTTAAATGAACTTGGTTTTTATTTTTGGGAACTCTTACTTTTGCTCAGAATATTCGTTTTGTCTGTCAATAGTTGTAACTCATTCTGAGCTTAATTTTCTGTGTCTTTGAAAAGACGACAATTTTTCCAATAGATTTGAATAATGACTGAAATTATTTATGTATTTTAAGAACAATTTTTAGATTTTTGGGATTTGTTTGAAAGAAATTTGAATTTTTATGATTTTTTTCACTGATTTTGTACTACAAATAGTTATAAATATATTTCCATTAAATTTATAGCCATTTGGTGTCAAATTTGAAGCCATTAATACGTAGTTCTGTTGTCTATAAGACCTAATATCTCGTAATTCAAAGCTCAGGATTAGATGTGAGTGAAAGGAATTCAAAGGAAAAGGTTTTTTGTGTGTAATTCGTGGGGAAAGGGAGAGAGAAAAGTAATTTTATTTTAATCTAAAATCCAAATGAAATAGAGATCACATATAAACATATAAATAGCGAAGAAGTGATTTGCGTTCAATTATTGCCTTTTCTGGTATTAGTCTATGTATTACTCCAATCGATTATTGTTGATCCCACATAAATACTCGACAAAATGAGATAAAAATATAAATATATTAGTATTTAGTATAAACACTATGTGCTGTGCGAACGGGTATGTTATGAATCCTGTTAAACCTATTATTCAGGTAATGTTATGTAAGGCTTCCTATCATTAAATTCTCAAAAATTGTTTTCTATACCTGGCCTTTGGTATTGTTTTGCTATAATTATTTGATACTATTGCACAATTGCACTTGTTCAAATTGAATGGAACTAAATGAGCAAGCAAAACAGTAAATTATTTTCGAAGTAAAATTTTGGAGCATTATGACCATTATTAGCATTATGAGCATTATCAAATTATGACTTAATGATCATTTGGATTCGACGCGCTTTTCGTTTCACTTCACATTTTTGCACAAATAATCTAGCTTGCTCACATAAATCATTGATTACCTTGATGATGACAAGTCAGATCTGACTCAATTTCAACTTTAAATGATATCAAATCTATTAATTGTGTCTAATCTGAAGGCCATTAGAAAAACTAATTGTTTTTTATTTGATTGGCTTTCAATTCAATAGACTTGTGTTTGAGAGCTCTTAAACTTTTTCCTCTGTTTTCGTCATTAAAACAATCACTCATTTATTAAAATCAATTATTTCTCATAACGTCTGACTTGTTTTGATTCACTCTATTATCTTAAACCACTTTTGAAGATGATATCTATTTGAAGATGGAAAGGTGTATTAGAGTCGTATACGTGATTATTCACAGGCTTTTCAATGAGTAGTATCTGATTAATTCCAGAAACTGCTCCTGGTATCATTTGAAATTATAAGGAATGCACTTTTTATTAGTGTTTTTCTTGTGGTACTCACTGTCAGACCACTTGACTGTTAACTCTTTGAGTGGAGGCCTTAAGTATAGAATAATAGAAAGAAAATACTTATCAAAGCGTTGAAAGAGTTTTTTTCAATTGGTTTTCAGTTTACGTGAGTTATATCTAAGTCATGTCAATCACTAAAAAGATATTCGATTAACTAATGGGTCAAAGTTCAAGTCACTACCGAAACGGTTAACTGTCAACAGCCAACAGCAAAAGAGTCTCCTACCTGTGCCTCACTGTCAAGTGTTGTGAGATTGGGAGCAATGAATACAGTTGTTTAGAAACTGTAATTCATACTCAATTGAAAATATTTTAGCTATCAAAAATTTAATGTAGTTTACCTGGATTGAAAATTTCATTTGGTGTCATCATTTTGTGATACTCTTTAGATGTTGATCATTTTGGTGTGTGTTTTACCTTTTACCTTGGTCACTCCATTTTATATTTTGAAGAATTTCTTTTCTGATTAAAGAAAAATCTTAGAATTGGTTATCAATTATTGAATTGATTTGTTAGCTATCGATCACATGTTTGATGAGTACATGAAATATAAAGTCAATAAATATTTTTTAGAACAAATAAATCCCAAATATTTTTCTCGTAATCTCTAATCTCTTATCTATTTCTATGAATTATTTCTTTTATTCTTTTTATCCAATTATTTAAGACTTTTGTAATTTTACACGAATTTAATCAAATTAAGTGGTGTTTTGAGTGAATAAATTCTTCTCTGCTTACGATTCTGGGCCGATCATAATCCGGTTCATTTTAGGTTGACATTTATTAAACTATTTATAGAAAAATAAATTGAATACCATTTTTAGCATAATTTCTATGACTATATCTCAGATAATAAAGTATTGGATTCATTAGTAATTAATAAATAACAATAAAAAAGTTTATTGAATGCTATGTCAGATGGAAATCATATAAACATATATTTTCTGCTTTTATTAATGTTTTGGTCATATTTTTCGTATAATTATTTGTAATAATATATGAATTGCGAAGAAGTTGTAGAGAAAATAGTCTATAAAAAGCTATAATAAAAGGCATTAATAGACTAATAAAATTAATATCAACACAAAAACCATATAATAAATGATAATAAAAGTGAGTTTTACTGAAAACTTAGGCAAAATTTTTCACCTCTTCCAATGATTTACGACTCCTTAATGTTTAAGTTTTGATGTCATGTTGTATATCGTGTTTATTATATATATGAGAGAAAAATATATATCATTGACAAACATTAGAGGAGTGTATATAACAAATACAGACATAAATTGGTGATAAATTTTGTGGCACATCACTACCTGAATAGCCTGAGCCATAAATAATAAACTAGCTAAACTATTCCAACAATCAATTGCTAACTAACTGTTCTACTGATGATTGTGTGCTTTACTTCTGATGACAACTTTATATATGTGTTTCTCTCGTATTTCTCTTCCCTTTCCCTCTCAACACTATTTGTGTGTTATATCAGAAAATTTTTTTTTATCTAAAATTTACGTATAATAACTTCACTGAACAGACAAATAGAGTCGAGCACAGTATGAGAGACTAGATTTTCAATAGATTCTGACAGCTTTCAAACCAGTGGAGAGGGAGGGAGGGAGGGAGAGAGAGAGAGAGAGAGAGAGAGAGAGAGAGAGAGAGAGAGAATGCGACAGTTTATGGAAGTTTTTCAATGAAAATTAGCGATGAGTCAAAAAAGAGGAGAACTTTAATGAACTTTTGTGTCTATACTCTATGAGCATAGATATGGAATTTAAATGTGAATAAAATGTATATTCATTTTACCTCATATTTTGAGACTTAATTCTGTATTTATAATTGTGTCTCGTTTTTAGGTTTTATTAGTTATTTGTCTTAAAGTATTGATATATTACATGCGATTGTATTGAACGTGTGTTTCTCAATATGTTATGTATTGGTTTGGCTTATCATTTGTTGATTGGCTTCCGTTGCCTTCAAGATATCTGACAGATAGTGATATTCAAACACTGGATAAAATTGAACACAACTATTGAATAGTAGTTACAAATCAAATCATATTCTTTATGTTTGAGAAAATATTATATTTATTTTTATATCAAATGCCAGTCAATGATAGCGACAATTACTTCGACTCTTTATCGTCAAAATTATCGCAATTTTTTCGATTCAATTGAAGAAAAAAAATTCATTTATTTATTTCGATATCTTTTTTCTTAAGAGGAAATTGTATTAACTTATAATCGGAGGTACAGTCTGGGAGTCTTACCTTTATATTAAATAATTGATGAAAATAATAGGTACTTATGATACATATGGGAAATTTCGATAACTTTCCAAGAATAAATTCTCTTATTTATTGATTCGATTTTCAAAACACTTAATAAAATGTTTAATGCTTTTGAAGTATAAAATCATTTTCAATTTATTGATTAACTTTTCCACTAGCAAATTTTTATTTTCAAAAGTATTGATCAAAAGTTTACATCTTTTATGTGTTAAGGAAACGAAAGAATTAATTTCAATTCAAATTGAATCCAAACATTGAATTTTTGAGACAAACTTGTATTCAAACAGTTATAGAGCACTATTTATCAATAAAGTGATCAAGCTGTTCTAAGCCTATCATTCAAATGGTAATTCAGTTTTGAGCTCTGATTCAATTGGATTTTAAGGCTTTTGGCGTTAAATTTGTTTCAATACAAACAAAATGATAGTAAACAACAATTGAGTTGAAAAATAGCGGATAAACTGGAAATCGACTGAAATTTATTGCATAAAAACCAAAACAAAACACAGTTTTGAGTACTGTTTGAATGATTGTCTAATTTGTCGGCCAGAATGAAGAGACCTGAGCCCTGAGTGGTGTTGTGTTTAGCGTTTTATGGCGTTTGCCATTTAGCATTTTCCCATTAAATCGGATCAGCACTGGTTTGGCACAGGGCCTAAACAGAGGCGTTAATATGGATTAAAGTAAAGCAACTTTGATACACATTTGATACCTGTTATTATCCCCTTTTTATTCTATAGATTTATATATATTCTACGTATATATTGCGGTAAACTATAGACAAAGACTATGAAAGTCAAAGCCTGTGCTATCATTACCGAAGCGCTCGGCTCTAGAGCTCAGCTCTGATCTAATGCAGAGTTATTAGTATTAGAAACAGATTTCAATGGAAACCGATTTATATCACAACGAGTTTCGGTAAAAATTTTATGTCCACATATTCTGTGCGATTCCAACCGTTTCTCAAAAAGTTTTATTGTTTTGCATTTATTTATTATTTGACTTTCAGTCGTTTTTCTTATCAAAATGTTCCTAACGTTTGATTCAATTGTTTTTTTTAATGTTTGATTCGCTTTTCTATTCATTATTTTTTATATATTTTCTCCTTTTATCGCAAAATTTGCTCTCTCTCTCTCTCTCTCTCTCTCTCGAATTCTTTTCTGAACAATTGATTGACTTCTTGAAGGATGAATTGATTTCATAATATTTGTTTTGTTCGTTCCATTGAACAGGTGTTCCACTCCTACCGATTGTGAAGAATATCCTCAATTAAAATGATTTTATCGATCCATTGTAACCCTTTCCCTCTGAATGCAAAGTATCTTTTTTGGTGACACTATTATAGTCCTATTTTTTTTAATCAATACATGAAATATCAGACGAAAAATATGTTCAATTGATAGTGAAAATTGAAAAAAATGATATCTCAAGATATGATGAGTTTTGGGACATCTCGTCGCCAGTCGTCAAGAGATTAATGGCTGAGAGTATTGAATATTTGTAGTACTGTTTGACTACTGTTTTCACTGTAATCAACAAAAAACTTGTGGCACTTATTTCATACCTGAAATCTATAGTCTCTGATATAATCAGAATATAGTTTACAATATGTGTATAGTTTTCGATCAATTGTTTACATTGTCTGCAGTTTTCCAATATTTTTCGTGAGAATTATGAGGAACTGACACCAACTCAGGCTCTGACTGAACACATAATTTGTTTAATCGATAGGCGCCTAAAAACAATTGAATTATCACTTCGGGGTTATATTAGATTAACAGCTCAGGTACTCATGTGTGTGTCTCTGCCTTATGTTTGCATTAAAAAAGTTGATTAACTTTTTTTCGCGGATATTATCGAAGATTTTCATCAGGATTTACATTATGTGCAATAATAATATTCAGAACATTTTTCTCATAGAAATGTTTATATTTGTGGCACATTATTCTGATTGTCATAATTGACTAGATATAAATTAAAATTCTTCAAGGGAAATCTATCTAGTGTTCTGTTTAAGTTAAAAAACAACCGGTTAGATTTGAAACTTGATTGCAAGATAAAAAATATTCTCATCGTTTAGGAGTTATTTGAAATCTCATTAAATTATTCATTCATTCGTTTCTTGGATTTTGTTATTACTTTCTATGATTTGATATATAAGTCAAATATAAATTAATATTATTATTATATTAATATCGCTTTTAGTGTATTAACCAAAAGTATAGGAATATATTGTATTGACTTTTAATGCCAGTTATGAATGCAATCAATCACTCAATGAATTACAATATGTCGGGAATCAGTGCCTTTAGAAAGGACTGAAGGGTAGTTGTGACTGACTCGTTATTTAAAGGCCAATATTTTGTTTGGCACCGACAGCTCTGATCGGACCGCCACCAGTACTAACACAAAAATAGTGAATATTAGATAATAATTGTATTACTCATTCAATCACATGCTGTTCGCACTCCTATTATGCCTATTATTACTGTATTTTTAATATATTCACAAATATATTAAGAGCTGACGTGTTGTCCGATTCCTTAACCACTTTTTTCCTGTGCCTCCACTCTGTTAAAGGCCCTACTATTGCGACACTAATCCATTGAAATATGGGACTCATATCTGATTTTCATTTCATTGTTATTGCGATCATTTCGTCGTTGATTTTCATCCGATAAATAGATTTTCGTCGAAATTATTACAACATTTCTGAAGTCAATAATTCATTAATTAAATTATTGTCAAAATCTATTCAATACTTATCTATAATGTTTTTTTGTTGGTTTGTATGCTCTTGTTTTACATTTTGCTTAGTGCTCAAGGCAATGATTTTCACCATTTAATCTAGCCCAAATTGAGAATGTTGATTATGAACATTTTTTTATTGTTGAAATTATTTATGATTTAGTGGTAAAATGTATAGAGTTTGAAATTGAATGCCTCATTAGAGCCAGTGCTGTCAACCCGTGCGCATCGGGGCTTGTGATCCATCACTACCGGTGCTCTCAAAAGAGAGGGCTCAGTGTCTGCGAGTGTGAGAAGGGTTGCGCTCTATTTCAATGATAAATGTTTGAAAAGACTTTCATTTTATATTAGAACCAGAGATGAAGTCATTCATTCATTTCAGTTAATCAGTGGTTAAAACAACTCATTATTTACAGAATGTGCTGTCCTTTTGAATCATAAGACAGTTTCCCTTCAAATGGTATTTCAATATTTAAAAAATTCTCACAAAAATTGTTTACAAATACATAACTCATCTGTCATATGATGTGTACACTAATTACCGGATCACTGGTAGGTCTGATTCGGGGTTTAGAGATATCGATGTAAACATAATCTGAAACCCAAACCCTTTTATTGAAAGGCAATTCCCTTCCGAAACATATTCTGTGCTATGAATATGTAAAAAATGTTTTGAAACGAAAGCAAAAAATGATAAATTGTTTGCAAATATGTTAACACAAAACCTCTTTTATTTGCGGGAATGTTAACTACGATCAG
This sequence comes from Tectocepheus velatus, assembly GCA_034700625.1. Classification (NCBI taxonomy): domain Eukaryota; kingdom Metazoa; phylum Arthropoda; class Arachnida; order Sarcoptiformes; family Tectocepheidae; genus Tectocepheus; species Tectocepheus velatus. Next base: position 54,642 of record JAQIXV010000244.1, read on the forward strand.
AGCGATAGCCCCCACATAACAACAACAGAGAGCGGGTGAGAGAACTCATAAACTCAGGGCTCAGATGAGAACTGGTGTTCAACCAAAATGGGTCTCATTTGAACAGATTGTGTGTCACTGTGTTTGGCAAATGTTAACTTAAATTATAAATAATGAATTTTCTAGCGAATACTGCAGAGGATACACACCATAACTGTGCAAAGGGGAGAGAGAGAGAGAGAGAGAGAGAATTAGAAATAAGAGTGTGAATAGTTGTGACACAAAATGCTCTAAACTTTGGCGACACGACCGAAAACTACGGCAAATGTGTCAGTGATTGCCGTCCTCTCTCTCTCTCTCCTACTCTCTGAATCTCTTTCACGTCTCTTCTGTGCTGTCAGTGACTGTGCCATACATTTCCCCGGAGTTTATTATACTCATGAGATTTCTTTCGGTCGTATCTATCGTTTGACACAAATTTGACTTTTTAGGCGACATTTCGGTTGTTTTAACAAATTATTTGAGTATTTAATTAGATATAAGCTTTTGATACCTTTCCAATGTCTGGCCGTTGAGATAATTATGACTATAGGACTGAATTTATAATGAAATCATTCCTTAGTTTTTGTATTTATTCTCAAAAAGAATTCAATTAATGCCAAGAATTTTATGTTTAATAATAAAATATTTCAAATTTGAGCTTCAGTTTACAGTTATGAGGACCAAGAATCAATTTAGAACGAGATATTTGATATTTGTAACAACCTTGGTGCAATTAGTTAACTGTTTCATAGTATTTGGTAATAATTTGTACTTTAAATTCAATATTTGAAGTCAACAGTCATTTGATATTTTTGTTGAAAAGATGTGTTTTTCTTCAGATTTTGTCAGAAAGAGTGGTTTTCAAACAATTTTATTGCTTTCTTTTACGATCTCCCTATCCTTCGGATCGCATTATATATTATCAGAAAGAGATCCGAGTCCTCCCTTTCCTAACGGTTTGGTTGTGACTCTTGTATCGCTATCATAGCTCTCAACCCCTAATGTGTTGTTTGGCTAACATTTACAGTCGGCCCTCCATTATATCAATCGATACCAGCAATGGATAAGTATGGAGACGCAGGTGCACAGCCATATCCTTTGCACAGCATATTCTTAAGGTGTCTGCGCTCAGCACCAAAACAAGTGGCTGTAGTGGTGGCCAACACTACTCATAATGTTATCAATTGTTGGTTTTTATGCCATAAATCATTCAAAACATTTATTTAATCACTGATTGTATGCATTTTGTGTGAATTTCTCCCAAATGAGGCATAAAATTTGGGAACAGGCACTCGAGCGCAACACATCATACCTATAATATGTGTGGTCGGCCCTACCCCAACCAAATTTGAACAAGCTCACATTTCTAATCACTAAATTATTGGTTAAGTTGAGCTGTGATTGATTTAATTGATTGAAATTAGAAAATATCTCATTTTATTTGCTCCTGGATAATATTTCACTGAACACTATCACAATTTTTTGTTGAGCATAAGTTCCGCATTTCTAACTCCTTAATAGTATTCGTATTTGAGTGTCGGCGCAATAATTTGACGCTTAACTAAAGTTTTGGTTTTAAAATGAGTTTTCAGTTTTTTTCGTTTAAAAAAGACATAAAATATTTTTTTTAAATGTTAAAAATTTTAGTGATTTTAAGTTTCGCTAAAAGTGTTTTGAAATTAGTTTTTGTTATTTTGTTATTTGAATTTCATTCACATTTGAATATATGAGTGAAATGAAAAAAATCTAATTATGTTTTAAAATAGAAAACATTTCTACACTTTTCTAACAATTTCTTTCATCTTTCTGTAAAAGAGTATAAAAATTGTTTATATTTTTCATATTTATTGCAGAAATGATATAAAAATTTGATACTAAAAGCGCCATAACTTCTAATTAATATATGCATTAAATTATGTCTTTCTATCTTTTATTAGAATTTTTTGTTTAACTTTTATGTAATAACTCTTTTATTACTCGTTTGGTCTGTTGTCTAACCATTTATATTAAAATTTTATTATTTTTACAAAAAATAAAACAAATAATTATAATAAGTAATGAAATGTTGTTTAAAACTAAGGGAACTTTCAACCGTTCAACTCTTGCCTTTCTTTTTGGGTATTTACCCCTCGAGTGCCGTTAATATTCATAATTCAAAAGCGAAAAATTCATACGAAATGTGTTTTAATTTAAACGTAAAAATTGGTATAATTTCAATGTTAGGGACAGAATATTATGTGATTTTCAAATAATTTTTGATTGAAAATATTTTGTGTGTGAGTTGTAGGGAAGCAAATGATAGTCACTATAATAATGAAGAATGTGTTCGCACTGTAAACTGTAAAGGAGTCACACTATTATTCAAATGTTATTAAAGTCATCTATTTTTTGGTTGAATTTTCTGAAAATAATTATTAAAAATTCACTTCACTTTAGGTGTGGTTTAAGAACAGACGCGCGAAATGGCGTAAACGGGAACGAAATGCTGCGGCGGAACTGAAGAACGGGTTCGGCTCTCAATTCAATGGTCTAATGCAGTCACCGTTTGACGACACGACTGCCCTCTATTCCGGTTACGGCACTTACAACAACTGGGCGTCGAAAGTGCCGTCGCCTTTGGGCGCGAAGTCGTTTCCCTGGCCTTCACTGAATTCGGTGAATGTGAACCCATTGGCGGCGACACAGTCTGCGATGTCGTGTTTCAATACGAGCACATCCATGCAAAACGTAAACGCGAGTCTACAGAATGCCAATCCCTGTCCCTACGCGTCGGCCTCTGCCACATCCCCGTATGTGACCGCTTACAGGGCGGCCACCGACCAGTGCTCTAACGCTATGTCGGCCTCCAGTATAGCAACGCTTAGACTGAAAGCCAAACAGCATTCGGTCACTCCGTTCGGAACGATGTCGTACTCACCGATGAGTCCCCGACAGTCGACCGGCGCCGGACTCAGTCCCTGTCAATACGGCACTACCGCTGTCTCCAACGCTAACGACAGACCCTCTGTTTAGGGACTTAACCCGTGAAACGGAAACACAAAATGAAATAATTGTTTTCAATTGTAAGTCAATTATATTCACAAATCAAACGATAATTATATCGAAATCTAAACCAAAAACAACTAAATTCTTGTCATTAGATTTGATTTCAAAATATAATCATTGAATTCGAGTATTATTTTCTTCCATTGAATTAATTTTTATCATTACTTTTTTGTCGCAATTATTGATTCATTTATTCCTCTTTTTGGTAGTTATTGTAAATAATAATAATTATTATTATTATAACAAAAGTCAAAATAATTTTTAGTCATTTATTAACGAAAAAAGTCTAAGGAATCGAAAGAATGAATTTCCAAACAAAAAGTTCCTTAACTTTGATATTAAAACACAATTCAGTTCACAATATATTTGTTTTATTGAATTTCTAGGACTTGTCTCATATTTATTGTTCATTTACTTAATTTTTATTATTATTATTCATTAGATTTTTCTTTAGTTTCTGTTTTTATTTGTCATTACATTTTTATTATTTTATTTTTTATGATTTCAAAAGAAAATACTTAAGTATCGAATAAATTGGAGTTTGGTTTCTCCAATTTTTGTTCAGATAATAGACTTTTAGGACTAATGAGTGGAAAAATCTTTTCATTTGATTTTTGTTTTTGGGATAAATGTTTGGACACAACAAAAATATTTGCGAAATAAATGGTGTAAAACATATCACGAATTATATATTAATTATGTATTTTAAGCGAAAATTTAGTAAAAATTTTCATTTTGTAAAAAACTATTCATCAGTTTTTCCGAAAGAATGAATTTTTGATTTATTTCTCTCACATATTATGACTGAAAAAGATTTGAAAACTTTTTGTGCAATCATTTAATTGTAAGAATTTTTTTTGTTTCGATAAACAAATTGACAAAAAATTTTGAGAATTATTTTCATCGAAGATGTGATGAAAATATGAAATATTTGTAAAAAAAGATGAAAACAATTCGATAATAAACACAATTACATTGAAAACTCGATTTTCATTTCATTTTAATATAAAAATATTTATTATAATATCTTCTCTTATTATGGCATCAAATGAGTAGTCAATCGATTATTAAGGACTCTATTGTTATGAATCATAAACTGTTTGGTGTATAACGAGTCATACGACCGACTGATTGCTTGAATATAACATTTCAAACAACAATCTGTTCGTTCGAATCAATGAACTGACTATTATTTGAAATGACATTTCAATAGTGATCCACAGAATTAGAGTTTAGAGTCTGGTATACCATTCAAAGGGAGAGCCGACCATTTTATTCGTAGAGCACAGCATTCACTGACATTATGAGTACTTCTCTCTCCTGTCTTTCAACTACGAGGAAGACATCGATCGATAACAATATAGGAGAGGTTGCGATCATTTGTCGGCTCAAACATAAAACAAAACACAGAATATTCTGTGCTTTCAGAACAAAAATTTAGACTAATTTCAGAAATATTTGAATTTAATCTGAATTTTAATCATTTGATGGAAAACTGAATAAATACTAAATCAGAAATGAATGAATCTACTCTAATTACCTTGATTACTTTAATTAGTACCAGGATTATCTGAATTTATTCGACAGAATCGATAAGTAATTATTGGTTTCTTTTTTCTGTTGAACTGAAGAAGTAATCATTGGATCAGAAAAACAAACGAACGTTTCATTAGTGATACTGATCTATACGTTATAGTGATCTATACCCATCTATACCTATCTATACTCGGGTGCAAAACAAAATAAATTTCTTGGAGAGCGTTAGAAATTTTATTGTTCACTGTGTATGAAGTGATAGAATAATGCATTTCTGGCTCAATAGCGCCGTCCCCTCAATCCCTAGTAAATCCTCTCATTGTATTTGTTAGAGGAATGGCTGAGAGAATAGACTTTGAATTCATTGAATCCATTGAAAAATAGTCATTGACTCAGAACGAGGAGAGACACCATCAGAAGAATGTATCACTATTTTTAGTGACGGCAGAGCCCAGTGCTATTTTTTAGAGGTCACGTGACTTTCGGTCTTTCGGGTGTTTGCCTGAATGGACATTATTTGGCATCAATTTCTCTGATCCGAAGTTATTCTTTTGTGGTAAAGCGAGTGTAAGACACTGTAAGACACGCCAAACATTTTATATCTAAAGTGGGATTTTCTGTCCAACCATTCAATAGTGAATAGCATTGAATCAAAGACTCTAAACAACTCAGTAGTCTCTCTCTCTCTCTCTCTCTCTCTCTCTCTCTCTCTCTCTCTCTCTCTCTC
>JAQIXV010000245.1:0-59936 GCA_034700625.1 Tectocepheus velatus
ACTAATTCATTCACTCTTTTATTAATTGAATTATTATTTTCGTTAATTTTAGAAAATATTTTGTATTTAATTTTCTTTTCATTATTATTATTATTATTAAAAGTTTAATATTTTTTTCTGAAGAAGTATTTCATAACTTTTAATATTATAAACAAACGTGAAAACGCATTTTTAATCAGAGACCATGGTAATTTTTGTCGTTTTCCTTAAGGGGAGGGTTTCTTCGGGTTTAAAACCTTTGAAACTGACCTCAATTGTCAAAATGAGTTGATATTCCCCATATTTTTTAAAACAATTCAAAATTAAATTTATTTAAAATTTGAAATAAATTAAACCTAAAACTAATTTGATTGCAGACAAATACAGGAATATATGCGAACTCTAAACTCATTGATTTGAATTAAATATCCGAAAATATAATTTATTTAATTGATATAAACTTTTTTGACAAGAGTCTCGAATTTGTGCTTTTCATAAAAATTATGAAACGGTCCCCAAATTGTCGGCAAAATAAATACAAAACAAAGTTTTTTTCAAATTTCAACTAATTTTAGATTTTATTGATTTAATAATATTTTGAATCAAATAAATACAATCAATAATGAAATTCGTAAGTATTTTGACATAAATTATACTAAAATTAATTGAATTTATATCCAATCGATTGGACAATAGATAAGTTTATCGGGAAATGCGAGCAAAGCGTGTAATGCAATCAAATTCAAGTCGAGTCTTGTTTTGCTGGACTGTGCGCTCGACACCACCACTACTATGGCTTTCCTTCCCCTACCACTTGTCCACAGGTCTGACCATTGATTCCCACTCTCGAAGACTAATGTTTTACATATAATTAATAGCAATCACTTGTCATCGCTTCCCAATTGGACGCCGAAAGACATAAAAGAGCCTCAACTCGAAAATGTAATGAAAATTTGTCTTAAATTTAATTTAAAACTCTCATCAATTGTTTAGGAACTCAAAGAATGTTGTGGTCGAGTGTTTGTCGACAGTGCGCCTGAGTTTTGTATACCAGAAGTCGGTATCAATTGTTTTGATAAAACTTTGAAATGACTTATATTTTGATTAAATATTTGCTAGACTTCGACAATAAACCTGAAACACGTGGATGTGATCCTTATATCTAATTATCAGTCAATGCTGGCCCTCCCCTACATCACAGAGAGGACAGAATTCAATGGTATAGTCTATGCGACGGAACCTACTCTTCAGATCGCGCGACAGTTTATGGAAGAAATGATTAAATACATCGAAAGGTCTCCAAAAGCTAAAGAGGCGACCCTTTGGAAGAAACCTCACGTCTATAAACACATTCCTTTGCCATTTGTCTTCGACAGCAGTAATACGAGTAAACCATATCTTTGGCAACAAATCTATTCGACAAAAGAAATGAATAATTGTTTCTCAAAAGTCAAAGTCATTGGATTTTCTGAACAAATTGTAATTCATTTTTTCAAATCATTTCTTAATATCTAATGAATTGAATTTCAGGATATTTTTGGTTCACTTCAAGCGTCAGCCCTGAGCGCCGGCTATTGTATCGGTAGCTGTAATTGGATTATCACTAGTAATCACGAAAAGATCGTCTATTTGTCAAATTCTTCGACTCTGACCACTCATCCGAAACCTATGGATCACATACCGCTCCGAAATGCGGACGTTTTGATTCTGAATAACTTGAGTCAAACCCCTCACGTGAATCCCGACTCAATGTTAGGAGAGTTTTGCGTCAATATTGGTATCGATTCAAATATTTTGCTCAAAATATTCCAAAATAATCACCAATTTTTCAATTTTAGGGAAAGCGCTTCAAATGGGAGGCAATGTATTGGTTCCGTGTTATTCTTCGGGAGTTATTTACGATCTGTTAGAATGTCTGTCCGTCCATTTGGAACAGAGCGGACACGTTTCGGTTCCCATGTATTTTATATCTCCGGTGGCCGACCACTCGTTGGCCTACTCTAACATATTGGCCGAATGGCTGACGAGTAACAAACAGTCCCGGGTCTACATTCCTGAGGGTATTCCATAATAATTTATTATACATTAAACTGACCACAAATATATTGCAGAACCCTTTCCTCACGCGGCACTCATAAGGGGCGGTCGACTCAAACACTTTTCTGGCATTAGTCTCGACTCATTCAACACAGAATTCAAAACGCCGTGTATTGTCTTCACAGGTCACCCTTCCCTCCGATTCGGAGATGTCGTGCATTTAATCGAATTGTGGGGCCATTCCTCAAATAATTTGATTGTATTCACAGGTATTTCAATCATATCTCAAAAGCTTTTAATAAAATTTTATTCATTTTTTCAGAACCGGATTTTCCTTATATGGAAGCCCTGTCTCCATACCAGCCCTTATCGATGCGTGTCGTCTACTGTCCGATCGACACGAGTCTCAACTTTTCTCAGGCGAACAAATTGTTGAGAGATCTTAAGCCGAAAAATTTGATTATTCCTCAGAGCTATACCACTCCTCCTCCACTTTTTAAGCACAGAACAGATTTGGTCATCGATTGTGAGTCGACTGTCTTTACATACAAAAGGAATTATGTCATAAAACTTCCGATTAAGAGGAGATTCGAACGAATAGATATCGACTCTGATGTCAGTCGAGACTCGTTTACGGTTTTTGTGTTTTAATTAATTAAATGTTTTTATTGTTTAGTTGGCCTCAACTCTGCTTCCAGTGGAGGTGCGCTCAGGTGTTAGTATAGCAACAGTTACCGGTTCTCTGTTAGCGAAAGACAACAAATTCAAACTGCAATCACTGACCAAATCCCAAATGCATGAACTGACGAGCGATTCGCCCACTCATACACTGCCGCCTCAGAACTACACCTGGGGTTCAATAGATTTACAGCTATTTATGTCTTTGGTATCAAAGGCCGGAATCTATGACGCGGTCGTTGAACAGAACCCTAACGGATGTGTCGTACATATCGTAAGTTAAAATGTGTTCCGATTTTTATTTTTACTCTTTATTCAAAAAAGTCTATAAAACTATTTTTTATTCATAAGTTTTTTTTTTACGAAACAAACTTTTCCACTATTTTTCAATTAATTTTTAATGCCTTCAAATCATATAAATCTTTAATTTTGTTTTTCCTTTAGTTTTATTGAGTGCACAGGTATTCCCTCTTTGTCTGAAACCCACTAACATTGCTCTGCACTCCTCTTAAAGACACTTTTCATTCAGAATTAGACTCAAAATTAGAAATTCTTTCGGGTTTTCTGGAAATTACATAAAATTTAATTATATTTTTTTCTCTCGAAATATAAATTTAATCTTAAATTTATGTGATGTCTGTCCAGCGCTCTCAGGGAACAGTCATCCAAATGGAAGAGAACTCAACTACAATATTGTGTGACTCGAACTCCAAAATACGAGTACTCCTGAGAGACATCATCTCTGAGTGCCTCAAAAGAATTTAAAGTTAGAGAAACTCATCTCAACTCAACTCAAGATAATTGTAATATTTTTGTGGTCACCGCTCAGATCAACTAATGACAGACCATTTCTCTATCGTTATTGAAGTGTTGGGCACATCTCTCAACCGTTTATATTGAGGTGAAGTCAGAAGATAGCAGTAATAGTGTTGGTTATTGTCTGCACCCATACTATCAAAACCATTGCTCTCTGTTTAGAGCCCTAAAGATGAATGAAATGTAGAATGAGTTTTGTGAGTGAGTGCTCGACATTCGAGATATGCCGGTCTTCTCATTGAGCTCTCAATGAATGTGACTTTGATTTGGTGTTGAGCTTAACCTTTAGTAAGAAAAGCACACACAGAGAGCACAGAGTAAGCACTCATTCCGAACACACACCTGTTCTCTGTTCTGTTCAACACTTCAACTCTTTTCTTGAATTTTAATAATAATATTCTCCGAAATGAAAATCTAATGTATTTTTCTTATGAAAACTGGTCTTCATTTGTGATATCAACGGAAATGAGTTTAAAACAAAGTGTGAATATATTTAGTATTTCATTAGTTTTGTGCAAAACTAAACCGTTTAATGAGTTTTGACGACAAAATTATTTTATAACTAAAAACTTGAGATCTGTTGGTTGGGTGAGACATAAAATACTTATTTGTCGTACAATTCTCTATACATTTCTCTATATTCTGTCCCCTCTGTTCCCCAAACAAAACATATTGTTTACTTAGCGCTCGATTTCATAGTTATTCGAGTATTGAGTCAAACTTTGAGCCAATGATAGGTTTCTATGAATTTTTTATTATTAAAATTTTTTGAATAATAAACTCAACTAAAAGCGATTTGTTGTATATTTTTGTATTGAAATTATATGAGTTATGATATAATTTGTTAATAACTATAATAGAAATACTTAACAATAAATTTGAAGAAAGTATTGGTCTGTAATTATCGGACGAATTTGTGTTTTTGGTATTAAACTGCTTTCGGCGATACAACAGCGCAAACATCTCTTTGGAGAAAAGCTGTGAGCGCTTCGGCACAGAAAAGGATCTCCTCTTCGATGGGAGGCTATTGACGAGTGAGGCATTGCATTCCTTTTCTGCCAATTTCTAAAAATCCAATGTTTTTGAGGGCTATGCTGTTCCCTATGCTGTTCCTATTGCTTTAGTTTTGGGGAATGTGCAGAATGTGGCAACTCTTAGGTTGTCTCCAATCTAGTGGTCCTCCAACTGTTCCAATCATTTCATTTAAAGTCTTGAATACCTAATAGACTCTGACTTTAACAGCGTTTGGTTGTAGTTATTTCGCAAATTAAGGTGTGTTTGTCTGTAGAGCTGTGGCACAGGCTATGGCACTATAACACACACACACTCCACACACTTGTATGGGTCTGACATGGAGTCTAACTTTTATGTCTACAATATTTTTCATATGGGAGTTGGCTTTTCCAATAAAATATGACCCAACCATCCATTGCATGCCATAATATTAGCCATGGCTATGGCTGAGCACAATTACCGGCGCTCTGGGTTTGCTCTGTTCCAAACACTTGATTAGAAGTGAAATGACCTTATTTTTAGACTCTGAGTGAGGTTTGCCATAAGAGAATGTGTTATGATTTTGATAATACAATTTCGTAATATCCCTATCCTTGAAGCCAAACCCCTTTTTTCTCGAATAGTTATCGTCGCTCTTCGCTCAGGGATTCCTTTTGGCAATTCGTTTGTCAGAGTGTTTGTGCCGCTCATGCCTTCACTCCACTAATTCCAGGCAAACATTTTTCCCGTTTAATATCTATTTGAAACTCTTTTATTGCTCTGTTGTTAAATGCGGCCCAACTTAGAAGTGGCACAACTCGTGTCCAAAAACGCTTAACTTCTTCTCAAGACTTAGTTCTGCGCTCGTCTTCAATCAAAAGGGTCTTATCTGAAGATTGGATGCAATCGATTGACTCCAAACCGATCGCAATAAACATTAAACTTATTCTCGACTCTAAATCTGTTGGCCATTAGTTGTGTTCACACTTTTGTCGATTTAATTTTAATTGATTTCATTCGTCATAAACCTCTCTCTGAAGACATGCCTCACATATCAATAGTTATTAAATAGTTTGTTATCAAATGATTTGAGTAAAAAATTTTTCGACATTTATTTTTAAAGTGATTGCAATCAAATTGAAAAGTTTTTTAAAAAAGTTTTTTTTTCTGTAAGTAATCATTAATTTATGACAATTTCATTTGACTCTTAAAAACTTTGCTTTCGCTTTAAATTTATTTAATTTGACTGATTTTTATAGTTTCTGATAAACATATTTCAAAATTATTACATTTTTTTTCTAAAGATTTTAAAGATTTATCACAAGAACCAAATGTCAGTTCTTTATTACCACTGATAAAACATTTTGAGTTTTCATGAAATTATCAAATATTTTAAACGAAAATCTCAAATCTTTTATAACTTTCTCTTTTCAAACCATTTATTTATGTTTTATACCAAAGAAAGAAAAAAATTGATCTCTTTTTGACTTTTTTCTGAGAAAATCTCATTTTTCTTCACTTTAGTTGTTTTTAGACAAAAGTTGTGCAAAAGTTGTGCAAAAGAAAACACTTGAGACGAGTATATAACGAATCAGTCTTTTATTTAGTCTTTACTTTACATTTTGTGAGAAGAAGTTTCATCTGAGGAGTGGAACAATTGAAGCGATTGTCTGCACCAGAACTCTAATCTTTGTTCATTCAGTTTCTGATTCAAGTGTTTGAACCAAAATTCAAGGCATTTTTCACACCAACTCCGATCTTATGACCGATTCGTTCACTCAGTTTCACTCTATTTCTATTTTTCGATTATAGTCTTTGACCCAAAAAGTTGTCCAAATTGTCGAGTATTTCAAACTTCAAGAGTCGATTCAAACACAGAATTTCCATTTATGTCAACATTTGAAAGACTTTTATCGAATTTATAATAAAATTCATCAAAAATTCTTTACTCTTCTCAACAAAAAACTATTTTAAACTTTTCGTTAAAATACTTAAAAGATTTATTTACTTTCTTAAAAGGACTTATAGTCAGTCTCTCATCAATTATTTTCTTCCAAATTCGGTCACACCTTCACGCGAAGAGAGAGAGAGAGAGAGAGAGAGAGAGAGAGAGAGAGAATGACATTTTCCTCTATACAATAGCAATCGATTTTGTTTTTTTAGTTGAGTTAAACGATAATTGAATTTGAGTCGAGTTTAGACTCAGTTTGATATTTCTTGAGTTAATTATTTTGTTTCCATTCGTTAACTAAAAAATTTTTAGATTCGATAAAAATATCTTATTTTTGACTCATTTTGTGATCAATGAAATCGATTTCATTCCTAACATTTTATTCTTATAAATATCCGAATATTTATTTTTCTAACGAATTCCATATCATTATTATTATTATAAAAATCTAAAATAGGATTCCTTTGCATTGAGTTTCAAATCGTGTCTTTCGTCAAACATTGAGTTTTTTTTTCAATGACTTTCATTAGAATTGAATTTTGTTTTTCTTGAAATTACTTTTAACCAAAACAAAAGTATTTCCGTTCGAACCATATTTTGATTCAAATTCAGTTCAACCTATCATTTGATGCATTATTTTGTCCCGATTTTCATGTAATTAATAATTATTTAAATCGTGTCTTAATATTAAAATATGTTTGAAAAATGCGATCAAAAAACGATATAATCCTTATTTGACTCGAATTTTATCTGTCTCTCCAAATATGAAGACCAAAAGCAATTGAAATTGAATTCATTTAATATTTGATATTTCACTCATATTTCAAAACATAACTATTTCTCAGAAAAACACTTTTAGACACTCTTTATATCAGTTGTTATCAATTATTTTAGACATTATTTAATTAGCAATTAGTTTGTGTTGTGATTAGAGTTGAAATAATGATTTTATACAATTGAGTACTCAATCCATTTGTAACATTACTAACAACTGATTAGAAGACATTCCTAACAACCAAAAGATATGTTGTTTATTCAATTTATTTTATTATTTCAGAAATCTGTTTGTAATTTGAATTTTGTGAGAAAAACATAAGAGAGGAAAGACCTACCGGAGTGTCATTTCAAACTATAAAATGTTATTTTGAGTGCAAACTAGTCTTGAAATTCAATATACGAATCGTTGTCCAGACATATATTGTTTGTTATATGTTTTGGTACTTCTTTAGACATTTGTGGGAACAGTCGTTCGTATAAATAAAGTTTTAGTTTCAAATCCAATCCAATTATTAAACTTTTTTTTCTGATTTCAAGTGAAACCCATTTATTTTAATAGTAAAATCACTTAAATTGAGATTCATTTTCAATACTTATCGATTCGAGGGAAGAGTTTCTTAAATCTCCAATAATTTTATAAATTGAAATCAGTTTCAAAAATAACTCATAACTTGTGATAAAAGCCTTTTAAAAGTTGTAAAAAATTATTCCTTATGTAAATAATTATTGAAATGTAGGAAAAGTACTAAAAATTTGTTTGAAATTCAAAAATATTTTGAGTCTACGGAAGACTTGTCAAGGTTTTCGTATTTATCGTTAAAATTTTGAATACATTATTCAGTTTAATGTGACTCTAATATCATATTTAATATATTATTCCCAATAAATGCATTAATTGAGTGAAATTCACTCAATTTAAGTGAAGTTTTAAAATATTAATGCAATGGATAAGAATATTTATGTCCAATTAATTTCCAGAATATAAATGAAAAGTCTATAAATTTTATGGTTTAATATCAAATTACTTATACATAGAATCTCACCTTAATATCCGAGTGGAGGAAAAGTGTGTGAAAAAAGTAACATTGAATTTGAGTCTCACTTTTACTTAATGTCAAATCAAATTAATTCTAATCTCAAACTATGTTTTGATTTTTCCCATAAACTTGTGATCAAATTCATGAATAATTATTATTCAAGTGAATTATGAAATTATTAATTGCTTTTAAAATATTTTTTTTTTGTAGTTTTTTGTTGGAAATGGATTTTAAAAACCAATTCATTTGAGAATCGATTTTGTATTTAAAAACATTTCATAACAACTCTTCAAAACATGAAATTCATTTCAATATATAATTGTCTCCAAAACGGAAATAATATGAAACTGTATTACATTTTAATGATATACTTAATCATCAATTATGCCAATGGTTTGGATAATGAAAACGATGAGAGCCAAGAGTCATATACTCAGAGCAGTCATAAAACAGGTCGTCATCATCACAATCATCATAACCATAATCGTCATAACCATAATAGACATAAAATTAAAGACAGTTTTTGGCCTCGACTTCAATCAGATGATAATAACTCTGGTATTACACAAATGGCCAGAAATAGACGTGATTTCGAGTCTAGTCATCTTCTGTCCACACTTTCTGATGACCCAAACAAGAGTTGGAAACAGAAATTAGTGCCACCACTGAATCCCTCCCTATTTAGCGATCAATCGTTTAATAAGAGTTCCCGTAAACGAAACAACTCATCCGTAAAACAGCCAAACATTATATTTATTCTGACCGATGATCAGGACATAGAGTTGGGTAAGTATTTCAAATCCAATTAAATTAGATAAATAACATTCGAGTGTTTGGATAAAAGTTGTTTCAAATCGATTTTGTTTTCCTTCTTTATTAACATATCATTAAAAAACATTAGAAAACACTTAATAACCAAAACTGTAAAACACATTAATCTTATGTATGAGTAATAAAAAAAACAAAAACTTAAAAATCAAACAAAAAAAAGACAAAAAGTTTTATAAAATATTAAAAAATGTGAAAATAATCTAATGTTAGGAATAAATTGGTTTTTATTATTTGTTATACTGTTTTGATGATAGTTTCAGAATTGATAGCATAGTTCACACATTTAGAATGAGCAAGCATAAAAAAATAGTCTATGTTTACCAATATTCCGAGTAGTCATTCATTTTCATAAATAATTCCTTTTTCGCTAAATTTTTATTTTTTTGTTTTCATGGCTTTTATCCCAATATTTACTTAAAATCAATCATATTTTGCCCAAAACTATCATTAAATTAAATCTTTTTTATTTAAAATTTTTAACTATAATTGGAAAAATCGAGGCTCAAGTTCATTCACATATCATTATATCCGAATCGACTTTGATTTTTCACCTCGATAAGTTTGATAATTAACATGAATAAATGAATAGCACTTATCAGTCATATTATCTCATTATCTGATTATAATTCAAATTCTAATTTCAATGAAAATTCATTGATTTTAAGCATTTTTAGGAAAAGTTATTTTTCTTTTGAAATTTTAATCGAAATACTGATAATTCATTTCAAAACATTAATTAACAAATAATTAGTTTTCTCCCAATTAAACCAATTATTCATATCTTGTCTTCAGATCAAAAGACAAATTCAAACAAATGTTTAAATACTTTTCACAAAATATTTGTCAAAATTCTTTTCAATTAAAATAATTATTAATTATTTCTCTTTTAATTAATTTAAGAAAATTTAAGAATCGAAAGATTGAGATATAATTTAAACTCCAACTAAACAAACATAATGTGAGGAACGGCAACAAAATCTAATAAATCGTTAATTTTTTTATTTGTTTTTCTGAGAAATATTCAAAAACATAAATTAGATGTAAAAATAGTACTGAATTCAAGGTTGAATTCAAGGCATTAGCAAATTCTTGGCCCAAAACTAAATTTCAATTGATTTCCATTTTAAGGTTCTCTGAATTTTATGCCAAAAACCTCTAAAATTTTGGGCGAAGGAGGCATTCATTTTCCCAACGCTTATGTCACCACTCCGTAAGTCAATCGGATATATAATTAAATATATTTTTATTTAATTTATTGCTTTTGTTTGTGTCAATAGAATGTGTTGTCCGAGTAGGTCGTCCTCTTTGACTGGTCTTTATGTACACAATCATAACGTTTACGTAAGCTTTGGATCAACTCTTCTTCTGATTAGAACTCTTCTTAACTATTGATTTAATGTTTTGTTTGTGTGTTTTCAGACAAATAACGATAACTGCAGTTCTCCCGAATGGCAGTCCACTTTTGAGACCCGAACTTTTGCTTCATATTTGAGTAATGTTGGCTATCGGACAGGTATATCATCAACTAATGAACCGAATAAAAGCAATTTTCTTTTGTTGACTAATATTTCAAATCCTTTGGACAGCATTTTTTGGCAAATACTTGAATGAATACAACGGCTCTTACATTCCTAACGGTTGGAAGGAATGGTCAGCTTTAGTGAGGAATTCCCGTTTCTATAATTACACTCTTAATGTAAACGGAAATAAAGTAAAACACGGAGACGACTACCATCTCGACTATTATCCCGATCTCATAATCAACGACAGCCTCCAGTTCTTGAGATATTCGAAGCGCTTCTTCGCCAATAAGCCCCTAATGATGGTCCTCTCATTTCCCGGACCGCACGGACCCGAAGACGCGGCGCCACAGTTTCAACACATGTTTTTGAATGTAACTACTCATCGGTAAAACTAAATTGATTCGGATCCAATTGAGAAACGAGAAAACTTGATACTTTTTCTATTGATGATAAGGACCCAGAGCTGGAACTATGCCCCCAATCCCGACAAACAATGGCTTTTGAGGAATACGGGAAAAATGGAACCGATTCACGAAGACTTCACTGATATGTTGCACACAAAGAGATTACAAACTTTACAATCAGTCGACGATTCCGTTGAAAAAGTAATTTCAGACGAAATGTGTTTTCACTAAAAAATAATTCAATTTTAATGTTATTTCCAGTTATATAACGAACTCAAAGATTTGGGAGAATTAGGTTTGAATTCAATTAAATTTTTTCGCATTTTTTTTTGTAATCTAATTATGTATTCAATCAATTCATTGATTTAGAAAACACTTACATATTCTACACATCAGATCACGGCTACCATTTGGGACAGGTTTGGGAAACACTTGATATTTTAATTTATGCATTGATTCGTCGATCGAGTGATTGATTTGGTTCTTCCCATCAATTCATGAATAGTTTGGATTAGTTAAGGGGAAAGCCATGCCTTTCGAGTTTGATGTGAGGGTACCTTTTTTCGTGAGGGGCCCGAAACTACCGGGGGGTCAGAAGTGAGTTCAATTCTAATGATCATTATTTGAGTCAAAATTAATGCAATTTTGAGTAATAAAGAAATTAATTTGAATTTTTCTAATTTCAGAGTCAATAACATAGTGTTGAACATAGACCTGGCGCCTACTTTCCTTGATATAGCAGGAGTCAAAGTACCGGATCATATGGACGGCAACTCATTTCTGCCAATACTTAAGAACTCCATTCAATCGGATAAACCCGAAGATAAAGAGAAGATTGAGTGGAGGCATACCTTTCTCATCGAAAGAGGGTAATCACTGAATGAATATTACTTTATATCAAATTATAATTTCAAATTCAATTTCAGGAGATATACAAAAGAGTCCGAACAGATACCGGCGCTCACCAAAAGACAATGGCTATCACTCGAGTGTCAAAAACCTGAATACCGTTTCCCGTGCGGTCCGTATCAGAAGTTCGAGTGTTTTTTCGATGGCTATGAAATGCGGATCAGAAAGTGTCGGAAATCCTATTGGAGTAAAGCCTTCCAAAGAAAATTACAGCAGAAATGCATTTGTTCTTCAGACCAGTCGACAGAACCAGTATTTGACGACCACTTCGACTTCCCGTCCGATAACTTTTCAATTAAATCTAAGAAACCAAAATTGGATTCAAATGAGAAGAAACTTCAGCGACGGTTCCTCAAAGAGCACGTCATAAGCAAAGAGTTTCGGCCCATTTTCATCGGTTCCAGAAATAAGAGAGATTTGGATCTTCTCCTAAACGATGGCTTCGATATCGACGGAGTCTACGAATTAAACAAATTATTGGACGCGAGTACTGCCAAAACATTCAATGACTCCGGTATTTATGCCGGCGTTCAGACTCTGGACGACAAGAACACCACTTTATGTGTGATATCTTCAAATCAATCGATTTCCTGTTCGAATGAAATCTATGAAAACAAACAGATTTGGAGACAAAAGAAGAATAGATTGGATTCTATGATCAAAAAACTTCAAAACAAGTTATTAGAATTGAAAGGCATTCGAAGACATCTGAATATGAAGAGACCACTACTCCAGGGATTGACAGCTGATGGCTATAAATGCGATTGTAATCAAAATACAAGACAAGAATTGCATAAAAGGGAACGGTATCTGAAACGGCGGCTCTCGAAACGCAAACGAATGAGATTTTTGGAAAGACATCGAATACGGAAAGAAAAGAAAATGAGGCGAAAGACAAAATTCTTGAACACAACCTGTAATTATGAAAAAATGAATTGTTTTACACACGATAACCATCACTGGAAGACTCCACCCCTTTGGACAAGTAAGACATCTCTCCATTCACTTGTTTAGACCAAATCTAATCGCATTTTATTTAATATAAAAACCGTAACTCAACTCATATAACATTAATAGATATAACAATAAATCCCAAATTAAAGTGGGTATGAGCAAGGTGAATAACAGTTATAGCCACTGTAATTGATGCCATGAAAGGGTTGCATACCCTGTGTGTCCACACAAATGGTAGTCTTTATAAGAGTTTAAGAATCAATATTATCCATCAGAATAAATGTGAGCTATTTTTGTGAATTAATCCATTAGACTCCCACCTCATAGCCCATACCCCTCTCATAGTATGGGATCAGTTCTTGTTCTAAACCATTACTTTTTATTACGGATTAAAATCTATTTCTGAACAGAATTCGAGCGAAACCTTAAACTAACAAAAAATTTGTTTACTTTTTGTGCCAATGATATCAAACTGAAGAATATTATTGAGTTTAATAACATTCGATGCCATCAATGACTCCATTCATTCCTTCAATTTATTTGAGAGTTATTTTTCGCGCAACTCTTCTCTAATGAGAAAATATAAATCAATTACAAGAAGTTTTAGTAATAGTAAGCCTTTGCCCTTAAAATTGTTATCCATTTTTTTGTTTGCAGGAACAAAATTCCGGGTATTAAATGATTAATATTTGATGGGTTTGTGATTAAAAAAAAGTTTATAATTATATTCTGAAAATTGTTTTATTTAGTTATACAATGAATTGAAAGCAATTCATAGCAAAAATCTCTTTACATCACAAGAAAAATATTTCTCTTATTATATATTCGACGACAAATTATAGTCAATTATCATAATTAGTTGAAAACTTTCTCAAACTTTTTCACATAAACTAAATAACAATAATATGAATATTGGAGTCATTTATAATTCAAAGTTTCGCCAAAATTCGTCTCCAAATTACATATTAATAGAATTCATGAATCGTTTCAATGACTAAACCATTATAATTGTATGAATAGTTTTGTTGAGTTTTCTTCTCTTCAAACATAATGTAGAGTCAAATCAATTTTGTAAAAACCCAGGCATTGGTTATGAGACAAACAAACGACTTATGAATTTAGAGCACAGGACCTCAAACTAATTTCATCTCATCATTATTACTCTATAATCATTTCAAACGACAAATTAATCAATTATTTTATTATTATATTTATTTTAAATACAAATGACTCGACAGTAAGTTTAGACAACAAATCCCTTCCTTGACGTTAGGCCTGAGTTTTGCCAAAAAATTATTCCGAAAATCAGTATTCGTTTCACTGAAAAAAAACGACTGAAAAACAATTTTCATTCATTTGAGATATGCTTTCATTTAGAGCTGACTGTCATTAATAAACTGAATTGATTTTAATGAACAGATTTTGCATAAAAAATACCATTAAATTGTCAAAAAGGTTCAGAAACTTGAATATAATTTTAAAGACTCAGAGCTTAAGCTTTTTTAAAAACCTAATATACACTGCATTGAGAGCACAGGGCATAGGGAGAGATGTTCTGAAACTTTCCTGTTCTCAACACATCTCTCATATCTCTGTTATATCACGTAATTTCATTTTGAATGAAAAACTTATTCAATAAGAGTTTTAATGAAATTTTCCTCAAATTCAGAGAAAAAAGTTAATAATAAAAAAAATCTCCACATCTTATGGCAAATGAAACACTTTTTATGTAATGGATTTAGATTTTTAATAATACCGGTATATATAAGCCGGTAAAAAGTTCACATGACATGACTGTACTGTTCCTCATATCACAATCTCAATCAAAATCAAAATTCACTTCAATTACAAAAACCAAACAATTATTTAATAGATTTTCCTTTTGAAACATTGATTTGAAAGTTATATTATTTTTATGTGTTTTGTTGTATTTATTTGCTTTCATTTTTGATTTATAAACATTTTTCATATCATAATGTATTCAAATTAGAGTCTGAAGTGAATTCCAAATCGACTTTTTATATCATCAAATATAAGAGAAATGCTTTTCTTGTTTCCCTAATGGCATCGGTAATAAAGGAACAACTCTTTTGGCAGTACTTAAACCCCAATTGAAAAATGATTTAAAGATTAGACTTTAGCCCAAAAAAAATTGATTTGATTTAATCAAATATTCAAAGAAAACATACAATTCTTTGCATACAATGCCTCTCACAATGTCTTTCATGAAATGCAATAATTATTTTTTGAATATTATTTAGAAATTATGCAAAAGTTTTAAATAATAAAATGAATTTCAAAAAACAACAAAACATTTTCAGTTAATCCGAGTGTTTATTAATTTAATGGTTGATTCAATTGGACAGAACTGAGTGTATAAAGTATGGTATGAAAGTATGGCATTAAGTATGGGGTGCTATAAAGTATTTATAGAATATTTGATTGGATGGATGGATGTCCACAATTTTCCAGTGCATTGAACTGTTGATAGACCAGTATTTTTACTGTATTTTTACTTTTTGAAAGCGACACACATTTAATAAGATTTTAATAAACTTTTTTTGCTTTACAATCAGATCGGAGTCTTTTTTCAAAAGAGTAATTTTTTGGAGTGAAAAACCCTTGGGATATACCTCAGACCTGTTATATATGCGTTGATATGACTGTAGTCTTATTTTATCTTTTATTCACAACCCATGGCTCACGACTAGAAATTTTAACTCATGTTTAAGATAAGCAAAAATTATTGAAATCAGAGCAAAAGCGAGCGTTTGATTAATAAACGAAAGAATTTCTCCGAAAAAAATAAATATATACTAAAAATCTTTGACTTCATTTAAGACAAGAGTTTTCTGTTTCGCGATTATAATTCAAACTCCAAATTATATTTTCCTATCAAATCAGATGAATGGTTAGTCTCAGAGAATAGATATTATAATATTATAATATTAATCATTATTTGTTGATTCACAAACTTTCTCACATATAATAAGAGATAATGAATAATAGCTCTACTCTTCCCTGTGCTCTGTTTTTGTGCTGAGTTTTTCTGCTGTACTGTTGTTTCTCCTATTATTTGGCAGAAGAAATATTAATGTCAGAAAAGCCAACAATTATTTATCAAATAATCAGAATTCCGTTTTACTAAACAAAACAAAAAACTATATTCTTATGTAAATTGAAGTATTGCTAATGATATCCACTCTTACGGAGATATCGTTGACTTATTTACTAAATTATTGTATAAAAATTGTTTCGTTTTTTTTTGTCAGATTAATCAGAATTATTCAAAGAGCAGAACAATCAGTACTGGAATCGCAATCCATTCTCATTATTAAAGGCATTTATATTTACAATCATAAGTAAAGACAATCTTTTAATCTAATGAATTAGATGTACACAATTCTGGGCTCAATTTCTATGAAAGTTATGTATTGAGAAATGGCTGGAAATGATGGAAAAAAGGTCAAATTATTAATTATACGTTGCCTTCCCTTCTCATTTCAAATGTCTTTTTCTTGTGAACGAAAGTCTTTCATTCATTCATTGGACTCATCATTAAAACTGAATATTCATTAATTGTGGAAAAGTAGTCAAAAGGGCTGTCAATCACTAAAAAACTTTAATATTTTTCTGATTTTGTTTTTTCCAGTCTATTAACGAAATTAATTTATTCAGTTTTTCGCATAGTTTTGGTTAAAAACCCGAACCGTATTTGACTTCGAGCTCTCTTTTCAATCAACTTTTGACTAAAACTATTGAAAAACATATTCTTTATATTTTTTTAACAACAAATGAAACGCAAAGTCTTTTGTTATTTAATTTCTGTTCAGTATTTTCATGAATAATAACAATCAGTGAAGAGTTGTTTGCGTGAAATCAAAATATTTTGCAATACATAAGAAAATACTTAATAATATCTTTGGGACAAAACACTGGTTTCAAGGGTTCGGCAAATGGTTTAATCATATTTTTCTATGGATTCAGAGCTCATAAGTCTTTCCTTAAGATATTTTGATCGATCTCTTGTCGGTGTTGTAAACTTGTTATCAAATTTGGCGAAAAAACTCTTTTCAATTACTTTCGAGTATTGTTTTTATGGGTAGAGTATGAGTGAAATGGTTTGTTTGAGCCAAGACTGGCATCAATTACTGATCGTAATACAGATATCAGATAAAAATGTGTTTTGATTTTCTTCTAAATTAAATAATTATATTATATTTATCTGAAAGACGAGAGAAAAACAAAGAGAAACAAAAAATTCAATTCAATTCAATTCAATTGTTGCGATAAATTTAATTGATATGACATAAGAGAGAGCTCTGATTGTTGTCTTTTATTTTTTACCCTGATATGAACAGAAGGACCGTTTTGTTTCTGCCAGAACTCTAATAACAATAGTTTCTGGTGTTTGCGAACAATAAACTCAACGCATAATTATCTCTACTGTGAGTTCGTCACCGGTTTTATTACTTATTACAACCTATTGACAGATCCATATCAGGTATACATATATATAATTACAAATATATTTCATACGCTTTTAATACTCGTTTACAAATTTATTGTTGAATCACATGTCGATTGTCTGTCTGTCCTATTGTACGGTTCATTTGTGAGACGTTGAGGCATACAATAGCCGCATAATATCGGCATATATTCAGTCATATATTAGGCATACATTTATACATACAGTCGATTCGATTCATGCATTCAATAGATTCCTCTTTTCTTTTCTTATAATTAATGGCACACAACGTGTCTCTCATTTTGTCTTCAATTATCTCTTCGGTTGAATGTATGTATAGCTCAGAAATTGCGTTTATGATCTCGAGTTCACAACTTTGGAAGAGTTGAGACGACAGCTCAACAAATTGAAGAGTTGTGTCGGCGCTAAACAGTGTGCTCTTCCACAGAGAAAAATCCAGAACAACCTCATCGAAGGTAAACACTATTATTATTACAATTATTTTTCAGTTATATTGAATTATATTCAGATTAAACTCTTTTTAAGACCATAACTAATGAATGTTTTTCTCCTATTTTTATAGATTCAGCGAATTTCAGTTCAAATGATTTTTCAGCCAAAAGTCGAACCGAAAGAAAAATTATATCGATATAGTATTCAGAGACAAATTACTCCTAAAAACGGAAAAAATAAATTTAGGTTTACGTATGACTTATATTATATTTATTAATAACAAATATATTTGAAAAAAAGCGAAACAAAAAAAAAAAAAAGAAAACGAAAAACAAATTTCTTTGATTTTATTTCAGGCGATCAATAAATTTGAGGAAAAAAATGTTTTCCTAATCGACGTTAAGATAAGACTCACATTCACTAAATGTACAAATATTAGGATATTTTACTTTTAAAGAAAAAATTCTTTAATTCTTGAATTTTTTTTATGTGATATTTTTAATTCAATCTTAAAATTCATTTTTTTCGACTTTTCCTTAAAATCGTTTTTTATTTATACTTCAAATTGAGCTCTCAATTGGCTTAAAGCAAATCCTGGCAATCGATGTCACAAATTAGTAGTTTTTAGAGTAAAAGCAAAACTTTGTATTTGTGTTGTATTTAATTCATGAAATACATTAATATATATAAAAGAAATTGGAAAACAAAACGTGTATTAAATTTGATGACATACGGGAGTCCTCTCCTAAGAACCTCTCCTTTTATGAAAAATACGAATTTCAGTATTAAATGTATTTCAGTATTAAATGTTTGGAACAATTCATGAGATTTAAAGTTAATTTGAAGACAAGAAGAGGAGAAATAAATTTAAAATTCTTTCAATGAATTGGTTATAAATATTTGATGCCCTTTAGGGGCCCTTTTGTTGAGAGGACTGGCATCCAATTACTCCCTGTTTACATGGATCTTGTACTTAGAGCTCCGGAAAATCTCTTATACCAGAAACCAATTCAGTTCTCCACTATTTTTAGATCAGCTTTGGATCAAATTTGTTGAGAATTTTCATTTCATTTCATTTTTTATGAAAAAAATATTCTCTCGTTTTTGTTCTCCTCTTTACTAAAGATTCAAATATTTTTCATTTATAATACATTTTCGAGAAATATATTATTCTATTATTTATTGACAAAGAATTTGAAGTTTTATATTCTGTTCATTGAGTTCTCCAAATACTAAACGAAAGATAAATAAAACAAAAAAACAAAATCCAATTCTGACTCATAATTAAGTTATTATTTGAGAGATATAATGAAATTCTGTGTAATTCAAAGCCAAACAACAAGTTTTACAGACAATAAAAAGCAGATAATAATATCATTAGAGATCACATCTATTATTGAATTCATTTAACAAATTATTTTCATCTATAATCTGATTGTCTCACAAAACAAAATACGTTTGAATCATATGATTGTATCACTAATTCTCAGAAACAAAACCCGAATTCTTTGCTCAGAGAAACGCACATACCTTTCAGCACAAACCATATTATTATATAATTTTGATGTATTTTTCTTATAAATTAAGTCTTTGTTTGCCATTCAATTCAAAGCCAACTGTATTTGAGGCGTTTCAATGCTATCGAAGAGAAAAACCCGAAATGTTTTTCGTTTGAAATCGTTTGATAAGACATAAACTGAATTGAAATCAACTGAAGAATGCGTTCATTCGTTTGATTCCTTGTGTTTTATAAATTGTTTTTCGTGTTATTACTTACTATTACTCTGTTTTGTAATAATTATTGGCAATTATTTTCCAAATGATTTATCGATACATTAAAACTCATTAAGAATTTTCATAAAACCAAAAATAAATTAATTGATTCTAACGATTAAATTATTCCCAAAAAACAAATAATTTCAGTCAAATAATTAATTTTGTGAAACAATTATAAAGTCTTTTTGTTTTGCTGTAAAATAAATATTAATTTCAATTTAATTGCTTAATAAGTTTTTTGCGAAGTGTTTTCCTCGTATCAAAAGTTGCAATAATTTTGTTACTTTGCGTTCAGTTTCCTAAACAACTCCTAAAACTGTTTTGAAACTTAAGGACTGGCCTTTAGCTCAGTTATAAAGATTGATTGGATCTGTATATGTCTGGTCCAGAAGATAATTACTTATGAATTTAGGTGTCGAAGCCCTGCACTACAGTAACTGCTCTGTCATCTCATTTCCAATAAAAGTCGGACACAAAGAGAGTGACAGAAGAAAGAAAAAATTTGACTGAAAACAGAGTGAGGGCTAACGTCTGAGACACAAAAATAATGCCACAAATGTATGGATGAAATAAAGTGAACGCATTTGGGGTTCTGACTGACGAGCAATCGGGCGTTGAATTCATTTTTTATATTAACGTAATATTAGGGCTCACTTATCATCGAAATTATTGTCTTCTTAAAAGCCTATCCTTTTATTAGATGAAACTTTTAGTCCTAACGTTATTACATAAAAACTCAATCAAATCAATGGGTTTTTCGATTGAAGTGAGAGAAACGACTTATTTTTATATTTGATTTCTTTTTCTCTTTTGTGTAGCCATTGATTGCTTTAAGAAAAGTTTAAATCTTAAGACATTTTTTATATCATATTTTTATTCGTTTTATGTATTTTTTAAGGGAACAGGAATTTTCATATAAATAATTTTTTTTTATATATTCAAGTCATACATTATATTGAGTAAACACTCGACCAAACAAACCAGTGCTCCAGCGAACAGCACTTGAAAAAAATGGGGCACATCTTTCACTGGATGGCAAAAATTTCTATGAATTCAAGAGTTTTTTTTTCTCTCTCTCTTAGTATTTGCTGTAAAATATTAAACTCAAACTCTAGATGTGAGACAACTTTGGAGTTCATAAATAATTTATATTGTTTTTAATCCAAACGATTTTATTCAAAAAGAAAAATACTTTTTTACATATGATTTAGAGCTTCACTGAATTCAAGTAAAGTTTGTGTCAATTCTTTGCAATTATTTTGAAAAAAAATAAATTATACTTAAAATGTAGTTCACAACAAAAGTACACAAAAAATCTAAAATCCAGTCGTTTTCTGGGGAAAGAGAAACACAAATAAATAACAAATAAAATAAATTTCATCCGAAATAAGTCTTTTATTTTAGTTTTCCGTTGAAATAAAAATAACAATAGATTTGAGACAATAACTCATCTCTTATTTGAATCATTTCTTTTGAATTTAAGATTTATTTCTACACTAATTGGAAGAAAAACTCATTGAAATTGAAGTTGAATTTTTAATAAATGCAAATAACAAACATAACAACACATATAATGACTATATTTGAGTTGAAATTCTAGAAAATAATTCACAAAAAAATTAACAAAACAGTAATGAATTACTGAAAGCATAATAAATAATATATATCTGGATTCATATGATTATATGACTTTAGCTATAAATTGCATTTTTGAAGGTTTTATACCCCAAAAAAATCGTGTGACAAATGTTTGAACGTGTCGTTTGAAAAGTCAGTTGCTCTCAGAGCCAAGAGCTTAAGCTTTTATGCAATGATTTTCTGAATATCTATATATTTCACGAAATAAATAGTATTTGATTAGAATTTATCGTTGATTTCGTTGAAAATTTCCTGATTTCCGAACATCAAGTCTTAGAGCCATTTATAACGAGAAAATTATTGTAAAAACAGGACTGACTCCTCACTCAGGAGTGTGTGAGTAAACCATTAAAATCATTAGATATTGTGATTCACTCCAATCAGTCACAGCCAGTGATAAGTCAATTGAAAGATAACGGAATAATTAATAGATATTCATTAGGAGTGCAATCATTTCTGGTAATCATCATTAATGTGTTTCAAACATTAATTGCTTTCTCGATAGCATTCACTCTCACTATAAGTTTAGTTACAAATTATTCCTTACATTCATTACAATTGAAAACTTTTTTTCAATTTATTTTCATGAGATTCACATTCAAGGGATGCTTTCAAATGATTCAATTCAGACATTCATTAATATTTTGATTTTTTATTGAGAGTTATCTTCAAAATAATAATTATTTGTTAAGAAATATGTCATAAAATTATTTGAATTTAATTTATGATTACATTGAAAATGAAAATATCAAAACATTTGAAATATTAAATAGTTATCTCTTAAGACTTGATTTGATAGTGAGTTAAAAATTATTTTTTTATTTTTACAAAAGAATGTAATAAATGTTGAATTCCAATGAAATGAGTCTATAATTTCAAGAATCGAAATAATAATAATAAAATTGAGTTTATTATAGTTTATTATTAACCAAAAGGAGTTAAAGACCTTATAATGTCTTTGAGATGAAAAACATTTAATTATCCGAAATGTTGTCTCTTATTATCATAACTATTGTGAACGAAGAAAGACTTGAATCCACTCAACTATTAATGAGAAATTGATAGGTTATACGACGGGTCCTTTAAATATCGGAATTGGCTATTATTCAGTGAAAACTGAATTAATTTGTTTTACATATGAATATAAATTAACTTTTTATTGGGGGAAAGACACCAATAAATTCTCTCTAAATTTAAGACTCAGACAATTTATTTGTCGTATTTATAGATAGATATAATAGAAATGAAATTTATTTGTGAATACAAATAAAAATGAATGTTATCTATGCATCAAATGTATTGAAAATATGATAAATTAATAAAGTGTTGGTCTTCTCCTCCATGTGTTGACTAAATGTTTGCCGACAGTGTTGTAGTCAATGCTCGCAATTGTTTGTCTCTATGACTAAACCCAAAGAAATTAATGGCAATTCCCAGAAGCAATATATACACAATTTGATGGTTGAGTCAATATTTTCGACTAAATTATAATTAATAATAGAAACGAAATAACATTTTTATTGTGAATTATTTTATTCTATATTTTCTTGTTTTGTTTGTTTTGGTTTTTGCATTCAATTCTATGGAAATAAAATAATTAACTTGATCATTCTTCTTATTGATTAATGAACAACAAATTCAACAGAAATTTTTTTCTCTATACAACAATTTGAATATCTCTTTGATTTTGATGCCATCCGAAAGAATAAGTTGAGAGAAAAATATTTGAAATTATCATAAATTGCTTTTTTGAAGATATATTACATGAAGTGATGTGTTATCTGAAGAATATTCCCATTTTTATGAAATTCAATCGACATATCAATCGTATGTAAATTGTTTGAAGTAATTTATTAATGCGATTCCAAACATATCTATTTATTATACGGAAAAAAAATCTTTGGATCAAATGAATCAAAAGAAATATTAATCAAATCTTTTCCAAACATTTTCTCTGAGCTGATTGAAACCCGGAGCCGATTAGTTGCACAATAAGATTGACGATTACTCCGCCAAAACAACTCATTGACCTCAAAAACTATATGAACTAAAGCCTTGATAATTCCCAATCCAATAGAGGACAGTCTCATTATAATCGACATTAGTTATCAATTTGCAAATTAATTCATATCTTAATTAGTTTTAATGTATCAAAGGATTGAATAAAACATTGAGTTTCATATCGATTAGCAATTAGTGGATTATAAGTGAATTTTTTGAATATTACTGACTATTAGTATCTCTTAATGTCTCCCAAAATAAGTTTCTAAGGATTTAAGGATTATATGTAATTGAATGGGAATTCAGTTCAATAAACGATAAAATTATACTATTTTTTAAAGCCAAGGGAAGACATTAAGAATAATTGCAGTCATATAAAACTCAACAGAATATTAGGTGTTTTATAAGAATTTTGATTACATTCAACACAAGACAGGGTTTCGGATAAAAATATTTTGAGAATTTTTGAGTCAAACAAAAAAGTGGAACAAAAATCCAGAAAAACTTATTCAACGGAAGAGAAAAAAATAGCGGATTATTTGGGAGTAGTTTTGAAACTAAATCTAAACCTTTTTTCTCATGAATTTTGATAAAAACATTCTTCTGGAGTGAATTTAATGATAAGAGAGAGATATTTGAGTATAACTTCGAGCTTACAGTTCATTACTTTTGTGAACACAATTTCCATACTCTCAATACATATACTGTATATTTGAGATGAGATTCACATTCACACGACTAACACATCAAAAGTTCTGAACTTCTCAACGAAATGAAGAAAAGATGAAAATTTTTATTTGAAGAGAGAATTGATTTTAATATAACGTTTAAATTAAAATTAGGGAAAGAAAAGAATCGAATTAAGTCTAAAACATCTGTTTCATGTCAGACCAGTTTAACATTTTTTTCTTTCAAGATATTCACATTCTGTGCATTATTTTATGGAAACCAGTAATAATATATGAATAATACCCTGTTCTCTGTCTAATACTTATTGCCTTCTGAAGGCATTTTTATTCTGAAGACGTTTTAACAAAATTTCATTCTTTTAGTTGAAAAAAGTTTTTTTATTCATTGAATTAACTATTGTATTGAATAACGCAATAAATGCATTAACTTTTCAGAAAAAAAGTTTAATTATTTTTCAAATCTGAAGAATAAAAAAAATTGAATCGTTAGAGAAATTTACAACTCGTGACTCATAATCAGAAAAATAGGAAAATCTTTTATCCAAGAGCTCAACCCCGACATCAAAATGAAATTAATCTGAAGTCATATTTTTCTTTTCAATGAGTATTCATTGCTTTTATATGTGAATCACATTTATATAACACAACTCTTGTGTGAGATTTTTCACTAAGTATTTCTCAAAAAAGTAGATTAATTTTCAGCTCCTTTTCCATAGAGGGGCTCCTTTTCCTCATCCGATAGCCAACGGTTTTCAGATTTATTTTTATATCATTTTTATTGACATATAGATCGCCAAATAGACAAATATATAGTAAATTTATGAAAACAATTTCAAATATAAATAAATGTATTATTCATTTGGTGTAAAAGTCCTAAACTGTAAATATATCCAAACGTCTAGACTTTGGCCCCTTTTTATTATTTCTCTATTTTCATAATAATAAGTGAGTATTGATTTCTGGCCTTTACTTTCACTCTTATAATACTTTTATTGAAATATATATTTTATTGAACAAAAGATTTTTGTATATAAATGGAGTCAAATATTTAATGAATGCTCCAAAGGATCTCCTGATCAAAAAAATTCTTAACATTTCAATCAATTTTCTTAATATTTAAGGAAACTTTGGGTCGATTTTTAGTCTAAAACTTTTATTATTTTATATTCATTTCATTCCGTTTTACGAATATTTGCTTTTTTTCTGATGACTTCCAATACATTTATCAAAAGAAAACTTCAATTTCGTATCCGATTTGAACATTCATTTTGTATTCAATTTTTCTGAAGACTATACCATAAAAATGAAAACCTTTTTTCTCTTTACTTTATTATTGATTGCATGTCATATCTGTTTACAGTTATCCCCAAAATTTGAGGTCAGAGATTGGAAATCAATTTCTATTAAAAAAGTAGTGAAAATCATTTTGACTAACGTTTAAACTTCTGAAGAATTTATTAAAAAAACCAAAAATAGACTCATCTCTGCTCTAAATTATAATAAGTAATTCGATGAAACATTTTGACAAGATTTCCAAAAATCGTAGACCAGAATAAATATTAACTGACTTTTGGGTTCAAATACAGATATGTTATGAAAAAATTCAAAAATACCAAACATTCTATGCTTTCAAGACTTGGGATAATCAGTTCGTTATCAACATTACAGATATACCCATCGATTCAAACCCTCTCTATCTTCACCACATCTATAGCCAAACCCCAGAGTATCACACGATATATGAATGACTCAAAAATGCAAATTATTTTCATTTCATTAATTTTTCATCGAATATATGAATTTTAAGGAACTGAGGGGAGGGAGAGAGAGAGAGAGAGAGAGAGAGAGAGAGAGAGAGAGAGAGAGAGTCATTATAATTGATGACAAGATAAGTTATATAAAGAACAATTTAAAAGAATTTCCTATCATTAATGCAGTCGAGTTAATACAAGTATGAGAAATACAATTACAAAAGGGAAACAAAATTTGAATCAAATGTTTATTTTTTATTTTTAATGTAAAGAATATACAAATTTTCTCAAATGAATCCCTTTTTAAAAAATGAATACAATATTTGTTTATACGACTATTATATGAAAAATGAGAAGAAAACATAAAATTCTTTGGACTAAACATAGGATTGATTTTCCAATTGTGAACAATAATGACAAATGAATGAACAACTGGTCGACCAAACGATGAATTATAGCGATGTTTATCACGAATATTGGTTGAGTCGTCAAAAAATACGGTTCCCTTTTGAAAGCAAATCACTGATTAATTACTCAAAGTTTTAAACGAATTTTATGCGAATCTATTATTTTATGTAATTTTATTAATGCAGTCAAACGTTAAAATGAAAATACGATTCATTTAATAATTAGAAATTCAGGAAATTCTAGTAATTAAGTCAAAGCCCCGAAAAACTTTTTAACTAATCTATCAACTATTGTAGCAGTACCTGGAAATTCAATTTTGATTTGATTTCAAAAATATTCGCCTATTTTTTATGCAAAAACTATTTTTAATTAAATTTTTAGTAAAAACTTTCTCTCATAACAAACGAGTGGACAAAATAATTAATTATATGAATTTATTTAATCAGATGATCCGATATTTTAATTGCAAACATTTATCCTGGTTGATTTATGACAGCTATTTTTCATATCCACTTCAAATATGTTTAGGAATACTTTCAGCTCTCGATTTGTCTTTTTATTCAATATTCAAAAACTGATGAATAAATTTGGGAATACTTTCTATTTTCAGACTCTTTTGGGTTTCATAAAAGTTTCCAATTTTTGTCTTAAAACTGAATATTTCATCAAAACGATAGATACAAATACATTGAAACCCAATCGTTTTATCGCATATTTAGTTTCTTTTAGTCATTTAACTATCAATTATTGAAAAGAAATGTTTATCTCATTTGAGGATAACTTCGGTATTGTTTTTCCCTTTCAATTAGTATTGAATTTTCTTAACTTTTTGTTAGTTTTGCGAATGAATTGGAAAATAATTAGCATTTGTTTGACTCAAAAAAAAATATTTTCCATAAGTAATTCGATAACAAAACTATTGTTTTCTTTGTTTTGAATAATAAAAACCTCTTTTTTTGTTTTTATTGGAAACTTAATAATCTTTTCCTTCACTTGAATTTCAAAACAATTATTTATTTTCTTTACAGAAGTTTTACTCATTTTCATCAAAATTTTAATTTGAATAATGAATAGAATGAAGAGATATATAAATAAAGAGAAGCTTTACTTTTAAAACCTTTTTGAAGATTAAAAATAAAACACAAATTATTATTTTAAGCCAAGAATACGAAAGTATAGTTAAAAATGAGTAAAAGTCACGACATGTTTAAAAACACAGGCTTTTTAATTCAGTGATGTTCAAGGGGTGTTAATTCCAAAAATAACCTAGACTCATTTGTGAAATTAGGTTGACATCCGACATATGTGGACCACTTATTATTTTAAATCTGCTTTTTTACAAATTCAAGACTAATTGAAAAATAAAGTTAAGTATAACTACTTTTCCTGACTCTTGCCATCACTGGATAGAAATAGAAGTTTTGTTTTATTTTCTTAAAGGAGTAAATAATTTGTGGAATTAATTGTGAAAATCGGTAATCGAGAGACTCATTAATTTTGATTTTTCAAACGATAATTTTAATTACAGGAAATATTAATATATTTTTCAAATATTTTTTCTCTTTCTAATGAAAAATTGTTCTAAAATTCATTATATTTTTTATAAACATTTTTCAATTTCTTATTTATTTTTAATTTTTTCTCTCTAAAGAATTGGCCTTCACTTTAATACTTCAATTTAATACAGAATTTAATTTTTGAAAAACAATTTTTATAGTCTAAGAGAAGAAGAGTCCAGAAGAAAGTCAGAGAAATGTTTTCCCAAAGAATTTTCTGATAAAATAGATCTCAAAGAATAAGAAAAATTGATGAAGAGATAGAAAAAGTGTTTTGAAAAGAAATTCTTTTATAAATCGTTGAATTATCCATTTTCTGGTCTATTCTTACGTTAATTCTTGAGTTTTAAAAATAACAAAAATAAAACTGAGAGTTGAAAAGAGACCATAAAAAGAGAAAAGAATGGAATTGAAAGGAAGTGAAGAAGTTTTGTTATCTTTGAAGACATCCTTCAGTTCGTATAAAAAAGACATAAAAATAAACTTTAAATGTTTTTTCTCTCCACTGGAAATCACTAATTTATAATTAGTTTCGTGAAATTTACTTCTAAAATTCTATCTAGATTAGATTAGGCATATGGGTGCTTTGTTGGCAAGGCCTCGCACTTTTAAAGAGGCCCTATTCTTGAGAAAGGTTCAAGGCAGTCATGCCCGGAATCCATGCAACATTTCTCCCCTCAGTTTACATTCAGCAACGCATTCATATTTTGTGACAACATTTCTGGTTATCTAATAATAATAATATGAAATATGTTTAGAACAGAGGCCTACCCTCTGGCCATCTCTGCATATAAAAGGGTTTTATGTTTTTGTGTCGTTTCAAAAGAAAGACTTATTTGACGTAAGAATAAAAGTGGAAAATGTATCGAAAGAATTGAAATCCGGTTGCAATTAATTATAGCCAAACAAAAACTACAGTCAAATAAAGAGAAACAAAATTTAAGGAATAAATTGGGAGTGAATTTAAAAAACAAGAAAAACGGTGAAATCGATTCGAAGAGTTAATGAGAGAAAAATAGCCGAAAAGGTTGGCTCTAATGGTGTTATTATAATAGAGGAATCGGTTCGTGACTCCAGTATTAGCCATCAATAAGTGATTTATGTCTGAATTTCGTGAACTATAGCTTTGCATTATTTTGTGTATTATACTGTATTATACACTATATATATATATTATATATATATATTATACACTATTCTGTTCCATATACTCAAAGGTCAAATGGAAAGCACCGGTATATCCAGCGAACAGACTTCAGAGTTATCAAAATCAGAGCTTAACTTAAAGTGTAAAAAGAATTAATGCCTTGGAATGTGTTGGCGGGAGAGACGACCAGAGCTCAACCCAAGGCATATAAAAAATGGCAAAATAGGGAATGCATTGAATTTCTCACAAACTGTTAAGTAAATCGATTTTCGAGTTTTTTCTCGGAAGTCGAGCTCTGGTTGTGTTGCGAACGGAATAAATGAGAGCTTCTTATATGCAGTCAAAAGGAATAAAGATTTTACTGTATATTAGGCTCTGTTTAGGGACTCAATGGTCGTCACTGGCAGTCACTACCACTGCCAACAGCCACTGACAACCGGCTCTATGGTCACCACCAGTGGCTTCACAGCCAAACCCTTGGACTTTAACAGCTCTGACATTGAGTTTTATTACCGAAACTAATTTTTCTCTGAAAATATTAAAACTAAATGTAAAACAATTTTTAAATGAAAATACATTTTATTTTAGAAAATGATGTTTTAATTCAAATAATTGCTAGTAATTGGAAATCGAGTCTCTCCTATCAACTTATGTCTCGGACCCAACGGTGCAAAACTGTTAGCCATTAAATGCTTTTTTATAGTTTGGGCTCAGAATTAAAGAATAGTTAATTCTTTGTGTGGAGCAGTACTACCAGTAGTACAACGACTGGCAAAGAAAAGCCACAAAAACCAGACCTGAATTCAAAGAGAGTTATGCATTGGGAGCCGGTATTCACAAGTGAGGCGGGAGTGGCGATGCTTTTCGGAATCAATGTAAACATTAGGACAAAAGCCAAGAGGAAGAGAAAGAGGAAGAGCTGAGCAAAGATACAGATTCGGAAGGGAATGGTTTCATTGCACAGGCAATCAATAGAGAGAGGGAAGGGAAAGAATATCGTCTTTAAACAGTGTTTACTTCTCTCTCTTTTGCCATAACTTTGAAGTTATGTCAGAGTTATATGTTTTTCGCTGTTTATTGAGAAATAAATTTTAATGAAAAATATTGTAATAAGAGATAAAAGCGATTAACTTCTTGTCTATAATTATCATCATATGTCGTATCTCTCTATAAAGGATATGACATTTGCAGACATTTGCAGATGTGATCACTTTTTCGCTTTAGTTTTGTCAGTCATTTAACCCAAACGTTTGCATTGAATCGAATAAAAACCTGAATTCAAACAAAACATATGATAAAAGCCTTGAAAACTGTTTGGCCATAGAATCAGTCGTAACGATAGTCACGGCCTTAAACTGTTTCAATCTTAAGCTTAAAAAGAAAAATATGTTTTTAACGGAAAAAAATTCTTATCAAATATGGGTTTAATGTTCGAGAGTTAACTCTATTATATAATTCAGTAGTGATTGTAGTTTTGACAACATAGCAGTCCCTCGATTGACGAGTGCATTGACGTATTGTTAGGTCCGCATATGGTTTTCAAAACTAAAAGAACTGATTACTGTTTGATATGATATGATATACGAGTGGTTCAATTCAGACATTACACCGCAATGCCATACAAATACGTTTTTTTGGGAACTAAAACATAATTTCCATTAATAATGATTTCCTTTCGGAATAAAAAATTATGAAATTATTTAATATTTTCCGCAATTTCTGATTCAAGTGAAAAATTTACAGAGTTTTTAACTTTCAACAAATGTTACGCAAAAAAGGCTGAAAATCGATAAAAATTCCTTAACTATTGCCTAAACATAGAAATCCTTGAAAATTGACAGATCTGTCAAAAATTTCATTCGAGTCGAGAAGTATTACTGCAATTAAAATCTGGTCTAAAAAAGGCTTAACAACCGCTGGAATGGAAACAAACGAAAACTAAATTCAATAAATTCTTAACATTAATATAAAAGACAGAAACGATTTTTCTTTGGCTCTAATTTTTCAATTGCCTTAACATAAATAAATTAAATCATTTAAATGTATACCAGAAGTACTGGATTAACAGTTCTCTACAGACAAATCACTCCAAGAAAGACATATAATTGTGAGTCAAATAAAATAAAAATAAATTGAGTTCTGGAACTAATGTATAATATCTACTTATGTCAGGGTCTAAGAGGGGAGAGGGAGGGAGAGGGAGGGAGAGAGAGAGAGAGAGAGTAATCTTAGAAAGTCTTTTCATTTTTCAGTCATTTTTTACTCTAACATTATTTTTATGGCTCCAAAAAATACTGTAAGAAATATTGTGTCAATTGCTTAACAGTTATATAGTTTTTCGAGTCCATGAGATAGAGACGAGTCTAAAGGAATTGTCAGTTATATTGCATTACAAGTAAAGCCCTTAAAGTTTTAGTTAAAACCTTTTCTCTTATTTTCAATGCTTTTAAATCTTATGTCAAACCATTTGTGTTGGCATTCATTGCGTCGAAAGTTGTGTAAAAAAGTCACATCTCTTTTAACAAGTTTGAAATGAATGAAATGAGTGTCACATTTCATTATCTGCTTAACAGTTGGCTATAAATAAATAGATATTTTTTGTTCACTTTTAAGTCACTTATATTGAAGACGTGACCAATCATTTGAAAAAATCTAATACATTACTGAAGCCATCAAATCGACAATAAAAGAGAAAATATTGAAAATTATTAATAACTTTAACACCCATTGAATTACCCCTAAAATTGTAGATCCGATCCAATAATTTTAAAGGTTATCCTGAGCTTAGCTCTAGAAGTAGTGCAACTATTATAGCGGTGGAGCCGGCGGTCTAGTGGTGGGACTGCCAAGCGTTCCGCCAGTTAATGGACAGTTCATTTTTCACAGCTATCATCCCTGTTGTGTATGGAGAAGCACTAAAGTGGAAACACAACAAAAAATATAATAAATATATTCTGAGAAAATTATAGACTCATTTTCTGGTGAATAATAAATTTAAATGTTCAGGTTAATTGAGTTTAAATGAATTTCAGGCCCAGGCAACAACAAAATGAAAAAAAATATGTTCAGAAAGCCCTGTGCATTTGCAATGAGCAATGTGCATTTTATTCCTTGTTGTTTAAGCCCTGGATATCGTTTGGAATATATTTTTTATATATTTTTTGTGAACTTTTGACAACTTTTATCTAACGGTTAGTTAGTTCTCGAGTTTTCGTATCGTAACTCTATGTATGACTGTATGAGACATAACCTTTTGGTTCTGGTATTAGAGCTGAGAGAAGGGCTGATGTGACAGATTTACGAGACTAAAGTCCGTCCACTTTTCGAGTGTTAACGCAGAAAAATATCTCAATATCCGTTCAAAAGTCACTCTCTTTTAATGAGTTTCCACTAGTTTTGGGGTTAAACTCATGGAGTGTCACAAAAGCATTGATTTATTCAAACAAAGAATCGGAAGTTTTATAAATTAAAGTCATTAAAAACGATATGATTTTCATTGAAATACATTATAAATAACAAAAACCCTGAGCGACAAAAATTGGGTTGGACTGTAATATCGCATTTGCAGGGGCTATGAGCTCTGCCTTCAATTGAATAGAGTGTGAATCCAATGCAAATGAATGGGAGTTGGAGTGAATGGCTGTTCACTAACTCTTCACAATTGCCACAAAAACAGATCCAAAAGAGAGAAACAGAAAGAATTTGAGCGAAAGTGGGACTCGAATTGTGAGCTGAATATACTATCAAAGGCTAACTATCGCTAACTATTGCTAACTATTGCTAACTATTGGTGTTTATATAATTTAATCGAATTAAGTGCGAGTCTTAGCCCTTGCCATACATTGCTAGATAATGCCTGTTCTCCTGCCTGTGCTCTGCTTCTGGAGCTGCACAGTGTTGCTAGTCTTGGCAGTTTTGCCAGAGCTATGCCAATGCTATTTGAATGGTGAGCACCGCATATAGCCGTAAGCCTGAGCTCGCACTCTGACTGAACAGCCGAAGCCCTGGTGTTATTGACAGCCAATAGGGAAGTGGGTTAAGCCGTGCAACCAATCAGATGCGGGTTATATCACATGCTTTTGTTTGTTGATAAGAGAGAGAAACCGGCACTCAATTGGCAACAGACTCGGCCATAGAGACTGAGCGCTGCCAATGTGTGTGAGACGAAGAACTTCCACTTCTGGCAGCACTGGAGCACTACCAGCACTACTGCGAGCAACTGTTAGAGCAGAGCACAGGCAGTAAAGAAGGCACTGCACAGCAGCCAACCGAACGAACAGCTGACACGAGAACAACAACAACACAGAGAGTCAGACCAAGATCTGAGAGCCTTCACACAGCACTCACTCTACTGTTATTGTCAACCATACCAACCATACAATCAAACCAATCAATACATAGACTATTGATGTCTATTAGACTGACATTTCAGTCCAACAGTTAATACCGCACAACATATTCAATACCCGGCGATCATTATCTTGTAATTTGTGTCCACTTTGTCCACCATTTTGGTCCTCAAATGAGCCGAAGTTTGACGAAAATATTCGCAACTTTTTATATGAAATGAATTTTTTGTTGTTGTGTTTGAACTGAAAACTAGTCTTCACTGAAAACTCTCTCTCTTTGTATTTGAGATCAAAACAAAGAGATCTCTTTTTTCGCTTATTTTTCAAAATTTTTTATTTTGTTTTTATTTTTATCTCAAAAATGTCTTTTAATTTTGACTCATATCTGACGATATATTTCTTCGGAAGACTTTGTTTAAGATAACAGTGTTTTTGAAGTGAAAGTCACCACTCGATTGAAGCCATGGCTGCCGTTACCTCCGGAGGACTGAAGCGCAGAAGCGATTGAACTGCTGTTGACTTAAAGAGGTATGTCTTGTGGCAAACGATTGGCCAAACGATCCATTTTGGGGACTCGTGTCTGCGCTCCGTTAGACAAACACTACTTTTCGGGTATAATTAAGGCCACGAAGACTAGTAGTGTTGACACTCGAGAAACACTTTATTCGGTGCTATTCGACAATGTCTTCAATGGCAAGAAAGTGACGCTCGACTACTCCGCCAAACAATTGATTGGTCCCGGATTTCAGTCGGTTTCGATCGCAAACCTAAACAAAGGACAGAAAATATTTCTCACTTATAACGGGAGGGAAGTATCCGGTATTGTCGACTCTCACCACTTGTCCAACGATGAAGTCTTCCTCACAATCGACAACACATCCAATAATTCTAATCAAAATTCAATCATAAATCAGACTTCGATTAAAGTTAAGCGAAGGTTAGAAGAGATAAGACTTCTCGAGAGCCGAAAGTCGGCCCGACTTCAGGAGAATGACACCGACTACTCAAAAATAGCCGAAGGACAGACAGATCCGGTCCGACGCAGGACCTCATCCATGTCCTCTTCGGTGTCCAACTCGTCAATGAGTTCACACATCGACGTCCCTATTGTTCAAAAGTAAGGACTCCTTTCGACTCTTTTTATTATTTAGTTTTTGTTTTATTTTTTATTATTATTTACTATTCATTCGAATCAATACGAGATTTGAATGACTTTTTCTCACCATTTAATGAATGGTTACGAAGAATATCATTGTTTTGATTTGAATTCAATGGCAATACGTTTGTGAATACTATCAAACAATAACTCATTTTTCATATTATTTTTTTTTGAATTATAATCCGAAAGGTTTTGACTGATATTTCGAAATCTTCATTACTTTTAATCATAAAAGCACTGCATTTCATGACATAATTCATTCGTTTTTTAAATATATTTCACTCTATGTTTGTCTCAACTATTTCTTAAACACATTAATAAAAAGAGAGTGAATTTCGGGCCTCTACTCAGTAATGAGATTTGAAAAAAGAGAAAACTATGTGTAAGAGTCTATAAGTGTGTTAATTATGTTTTTTAATCACAATGTGTTTTACTAAACATTGTTTGAAAAAACTTCACTTTTTTACAAACACTCGTAAATTGGGTTCAAACTGTTTGTTTCAAATTCATATGAAGTGAAAAATATTGAGAAATAGCGAAACATTGAGAGAAAAAACATTTGACTCTCGGCTATAGAAGAGCTGAATAGTTATGTTGTGTTTCACATATGAATTACTTTTCATTAATTGCCTTCTCTTTTAATTTTGATTAATTTTTTTTCATTTGTCTTTGAATTAATAATTTTCCCAAATATTTCTCTAAATAATTAAATGAGAGAAATGTTTCTTATCGTCAAAATTATAGTGTTGTTTAAGGATAGGGTTATAATTTAATTCTCTCCCTCTCTCGCTCCCTCTCCTCTCGAGAACAGTGTTTAAAACTTTGTTTTTTTGTATTTTTCATATAATGTTTCCATGAATTCAGTTCTAGGATCCACTAATGGTTGTCCCAATTTTGGAGATATAAAATAAAGTGTAAATAAAATACAAATAATGTTACGCTTGGATCCATACAATCCATTGTCAGTTGATTTTATTAGATTTCAATAGTTTTTTATTCCGTATTTTTTTCCATATTTTATGTCATTTTTTAAAACCTGAATTATTATTCAGGAGAACAGTATTAGCGGAGAACCAGTGCTGGCAATCACACTGTAAGCCATTATTTTTCTAGTTTTGGTTTTTTTTTATATTTTAGTAATTTTTTCGCTGAACTGGAATATCAATACAGTAGTAGAAAAACTGGAGTTTCCTTTAATTACACACTTTTTGCTGTTATATACGTTATATACTCTTTTGTTTTTTTTAATTCATAGAAAATATTATAAGTATTGTATGAAATATAGTTAGAAATGAGCGAAAAAAAAATCAAATTCTTCTTAAATCCCTGAAAACAAAAAACAACATAAGATTATCGGAGAACTAAACGTAAGACTACTTTCGCTTCCGCTTTTGGAATAAGACATTGGCTTTGGTTTTGTTTATTATATATTTGCCAACACTTCCAATACTGTCTATTCTGTGGAAAAGATTCAGTGTTTAGTATAGTTTGCATTTAAACGAGTGATTCTCACAACTAATTACTTTCAATTCAGCAAAAGAGCTGAAGAAAAAACAAATTCTATATTTAATGCTCCGTTAGATTAGTGGAAGTATTTAAAGTCTATAGTCTTGTGAACAACTAATTCGAGTTTAATTACAATTATTAATGTTATAGCGAAGTGCGAATATAGTGAACCAAATTCACAGCATTAGTAATAATTGATATGAAAAAAATTATTGTCGAAGAGAAGGTAGAGCTGAAGAAATTGTATTATTTTTTTTGGACACTTGTATCTCAAGGAAAACCTGATATACCACTTGTTCGCCATTGGGATAGAAAAATAGGGCCAACACTCACAACACTCACCACTGAGTTTTCAGTAGAAAATGGCAGCTAATGGTGGGCGACGCCCGTTAGATATCTTGTGCGGTGGGTCTTAACTGCGAGCATAGTCTTGACATAACATACGAGTGCCATATATATGAGAGCGTCCTTAAAGAGCTTTCAATGCTGTTTAGTATTGCTTTGAAAATACCAGTTATGATAGCATTTCATATGTGGTGTAAGACTTGTCGACAAACCGGAGAGCCGGCAAACATAGAATTCGAGGTCAACCTCTGCCGGCTTCGGCCTTCCTCTCAGCTCTGACTTCGCAGCTGTTGTTCGGATCGACTCAAAGTCATCTGAAAGCCCACCAGTGATTGTGTAGTAGTTTTTCCAATGGTTTTAAATGGTTTCGCAAATATATTCTCTATTAAGCATTACTACCATTACTACCATTACTTGCATTACTTCCACAAAATGATAATTTAGTCAAAAACGCTATTAATATCAGAGAAAATTTTGTTGCTGTCCTTCAACGCTACTTAACGCACAGTTAATACCAGCGCCCAAACACTTCCATTGGCTGTAATAGACGTCATATTATTTTACGTTAGATTATTATTACCGGTATTTTTTATTTTTCAGTTTTTTGCTCAAAGAAAAAAGAAATAGTATTACAACTCAACTATTATTAATCAAATTTTTAATTATCACATCTAAATAATACATCAAATAATACCTTGACTTCAATGTCATATCTATGTTGTATGCGTTAAAGATGTGATGTGTGTGCAAAACCATACAAACTCTATGATTAAAATATATTTAATTTTTTGAATTAATCAAAGATTAAATTCAAAGAATATTTTTCTTTTTTTCCAACAAAACTCTGTATTCTCTTTAAAATATAATCAGATTTTCGTTATTGACGTTTGAATATTCATTTTATGGTCAAAATAACCTCTAAATTGAGAGTTTTTTTTATTGAAATTCTCTTCTTTTGAATTATAATTTTAATACTGAATCAATACAAATGAACTTAACATTAGATTAAATGTAAATATTATTTTAGCTGACAATCGGTCGACTTATTACACAATTTATTTGGCTTTTTGTCTTTTGTCTAAAAGATAGACATCTTCTCTAATAAACTGTTTATCTATCATTTTATTTGACTAAATGATTGAATAAAGAAATGTATTTATATTAGTATTGAATTAAACAGCATTTAAGGGCCAACTGTTTCTAAAGAGTGTTGTATTGGATTTCCAATAACATAGAGAAGAATAAAGGGATAAATATTGTGTTATTTATTATTTGTCTTTTTTTTCTCTCACAACAAATTTCATTATTATTTTCTTATTCAATAGTTTTTGTGTACTTTAGTTATGCGTTTAGTTATTTCACATAAGTTATAACTTATGTCTATATATATGTATATATATGCAGATGTTTTGATATATTTGATCGCTTCTATACCAATAGATATCCATAAAAGTCTACACTTTTTTCTATGTTATTCACGCATTGATTGTCCAGAGAATGAATGGTTAGAAACAGATGAATGTCACCAAAAATTATAGTCTTATGAGCTGTCAGTTTGTTTTGGGTTTTGTTTATATTCCTGTTTTGTCGACCAAAATAAGAATAAAATAGCGGAGAGTCGACACTATTCTCAGTCTTCTGCATAAGAGTTGAGCCAATATTTATGTATTTGTGACAACAACTCAAGTCTCAATTTATGGCTCAAATTAAAGGCAAACTGAATGACTGTATAACGAGTTTATTGTCGAGAACTGAGAGCCTGAAGAGGAAGAGAAAGAGAGAAAACAGGGAAATACAGACCAAGACTG
Organism: Tectocepheus velatus; assembly: GCA_034700625.1. NCBI lineage: Eukaryota > Metazoa > Arthropoda > Arachnida > Sarcoptiformes > Tectocepheidae > Tectocepheus > Tectocepheus velatus. The sequence continues at coordinate 37,944 of JAQIXV010000245.1, forward strand.
GCAAAGACAGAGTCGAACCGATGCGGAATCAGCTGACTCTCAGTTGACTCTTTCCTGGCTCTTTCCAAATTCAATCCCTAACTATGCCTTGTGTTGGGAAACCTTTTTATTGATTACAACTATTCCCAAAATAATCTCCAATTTTTCGGCCGATCACAGCATTTGCGCAAACATTGCGACTAATGGTTGCGCTCTTTATATCTGTTCTGTTGTTTGCGTGCATTGAATGCATTCACTAAAATATAAGAACCTCTGAAACTGAAAAAAAAATGTTTTTGTATTCCTATCCATTTGTGTCTACTTTACAAATGTATTTCTCCCCTTATTCTTGTCCTATGCCTTACTGTTGGCTCCGATTTATTATTCTATTAGAGCCTCAAACATAACAATTGACCGCAAATTCCGATCGATTTGACTATCGATTCAATTAGTTATCACTTTTTTACAGCTATTGTCTAACTATTGTCTAATTATTAAAATATCAAACACTTTAGTCATTCGCACTTAAAAACAATTATCGATTCATTTCATTGACATAACTTGTATTCTGACAAATGATTACTAAAAATTAGATATCGTTTCACAATAATTATTATTTCATTTGCTCTTATCATCGGATCATAGATTTTATACTCCGATCAAATGATTTGGTTTTTGAAAATTTCGAGCAATTCAACAGAAATTGAAATAATTTATTCCACTTTTTTAACCTCGAAATGACTGATAGATAAAAATATTTGTTGTAAAGTAAGCATCGATTTGATTATAATTGATTAGCTGATCCTCAAAATGATACTGTTGATTATTGATGAGCTCAGAGACCAAAAGTTCACCACATTTTTCATCTTGTTTCATTTTGAATTTAGTTCAGAATTTAAAATTTTATTGTTTAATAATTCAGTAAATTTCAGTCGATTTTCTCTGTTCTGCTCAATATTAGTGACATCCCATACACTCTATAATACAATTTTGAGTTTTGAGTTTGTGTTTTGTTGTGTTTCTCGGAGCCGGTGTTCAATACGAGGCCTGAATAGTAAGCGGTTGGATAATAATGAGCTGAAGGCTATATCTGACGCCGAACCAGTGCTGTCTCTCTGTGTTGTGAATAAGAAAAGCCATTAATAAAAACTATATTCTCCTAATAATCACAATTCTCTGACCGTTTCCCAAAAAGCGTCTCTCAGTTGTGTTTATATAGAGAAAGAAGAAAAAAGAGAGGCTTTGCCTTCAGATTATATGAGAGAAAAACTGGTCGTCCGCTCAGAAACGAGGAAACCGATAGAACCGGTATATGCCATACCATACCATATGTATGTATTTATACGATCCATAGGTTATCCACATTGAGTGGTAGTCATTGTGGCGCCTCATCAGAGCACCACCATCTCTACCAATTAGACACTATCTCAATGTTGGACTCATTCCGAATCCATTCTCTTTTTATTCGTCTATTCTTTCAAATAATGAATCGAAGCTCTCATTCAAAGACAGGCAAACACTCAAAGCGATCACTGATGCCATCATTTTTCCGATCTCTTCCCTTCTCTTCAGCTCAAGATTTCAGTTAATCTCAAACTTTTAGACTCAAAGAAGACGTATATATATATAGTTTTCTGTTTGAAAAGCGAAGATCAACACAAAGTACTTAAAGGAAGAGAAAAACATTAAAATAAACAGTGAATTGGGTTGAGTCGAGTTGAGTCGACTTCGAGTTTAGTCAGTTCTTCAATAATTGTTCACTAAGAGAGAGAGAATGGGAGAGAGAGAGAGAGAGAGAGAGATTTTCATTGAACGCATGCCATCACTAATATCACTAATGATTGCCACCAAAACCAATATCAATACTAATCATATATATAAAAGGGCTGCCAATTGACGCTAACAAACACCCAGTGTTTAAAAATTCAATACTTCACTTTATCAAGCAACGCTTATCACGAGAGTATTTCATTAAAATTATTAAACAAAAGAAATTTCTGTTTTTATTTTCTTCAGTTGTGTCCAAAAAAAGAAGATTTTTCTTCTGATATATATTTAGTACTTATTTTTATGACTGACAGACGAGAAATGAATAGTATTTTTCTCGTATTTATATTGTCTCAGAGTATCGATAAATTTTTTTTTATTGAAGTTTTTGTTTTGTTTTTGGACTTCAAAACAGTTCCACTTATTCTTGTTTTTTTAGCGCCAAATGTCTTATCTGTTATCAGATATACTAATCGTCTTCTGAAACGACGATTAATTTTTATATACAAACGATTATAGTTTAGGACTATTAGACTCGATATGAACTGTAAGAGTGGTATCAAAATGAGAGTAAGCGTCAAAATATACGTTTGTTATCATATCGCGTGTTAACCTCATATAAGTCCAAAAGAGATTGTCAGTTATGATTGGGTCGGTGTCCTGTGCTCTGTTACGGCAGTCCTGCCAGTAATGCCAGTCAATGAGGAGCACATCCACACCAGTCGAAAGTTATGAACTTTGAAAATCCTTCCTCTAATGACCTGTCATTAGACCTAAGCTTTTGATATTCAGTGGATATAAAAGCGTAAAATTTTTGCTAATTATGTCTCTCTTATTGGTCTGAAAGCAAACTATTTTTGATTAGACTATAAGTGCATCTAATTTACCAAATTATAAGTGCATTTTGTTGTGCACACCATATGACTAGTTCTCAGTTTTTATATGCATTTCTCCAGAAATTGATTGACTATAAACTGAATTGACTTTTGTTTACTTTTATTGTCGTATTTTAACGATTCAGTGGACGAAAGCGAAGACCCAGTAATTCAGAGGACGACGTTATGGACGACTGTATGGCAGCAATGGTTCTGATGTCGCTGTCGTGTAGTCCCAAATCGCCGCGACTTCCGGAATGTAAATACAATTATTGGCCATTAAATAGACGTTTTAATGGCGTTTATTATAACAATTGAATATTAAATGAATGCTCTTGGTCATGTTTGCAGTAATAATCTACAAGTGCACTTGGCCCGGATGTCTCTACCAGAGCGAGCACTGCCAACAAATCGAGAAACATGTCCGCACACAACATCTCGGGTTTGTCTTTAATTACTCAATAAAATACATCAACTTTTGTGACTCTCCTTCTGATCGCACATTAATTCTGAGTCTTTTGAGCTGTCGTTGAGATTAGGGCCAACCGTCCAGTCGGTTGAGCACTCGATAGTTCAATAGTTTGGTAAACATTAAGAAATAGTAACCAGTTTTTGGTATTAGACTTCATATCTCTCAATAAGCTATAGATATGAGATAACTGTGCCGTCAATACAACAACAATATAGATATTAGAGTCTGAACAGAGTCAGGAAGAGTCAGAACACTGGACCAACACTACTCCCTCTTAGATAAGTAATGACTGTTCCCAGTGTTCTCCGATTCTTGGAATCGGAATCAAGTGCTTCGATATGAAGAGTAATTTGTCTGAAACTTAAAATCGATTCCAAAATAATTAATATTTTGTGACTTAAAACGAAATGAAACAATAATTGCTATCATTTAATAGTTTATAGTCTTATATCTCTTTTATGTTATTGCGTTTGATATCTGTTTGGATGTCTAACTGGATGTGTATTTCTCTCTATTATTGAATTGTTTCCATTATTTATGGCCAACAGTCAGAAGAACTTCACAACAATTTCGTTAGAAGTTTAGAGTCAGAGCTCAGAGCTGTATATTATTTGTATGGATGTGTTGGGAGCTAACGATCCTATCGTATATATTATGTTAGGTACCGGTGCTTCAGTCGAAACACTTATTCCGACTTCAAATGACACTTAATGTAAAAAAATTGAAATTTAGAATTGAATGCATTCTAATGAAGAATAATTATCTCAATAAAGATTTAATTCAATTTCCTGTCATTAAATATAAATTGAAATTTCATTGAATTATTAGAAAAAGAGATGAATTCCTTTTTTTCTGACAATAAATTGTCCGATGATTACAATAATCTCATTGTAATAGTCATCCGACGATCCATTTCTCCCATTTCTGGTCTCATTCTCTCATTTGGACTATAATTTTGTTTTTATCAAAAGAGTTAACAATTCTTTTACTGATGATTGAAAGGAAGGACAGCTGTATTCGAACCCCAATTAATGTCATTATATGTTGTGTCTGTCATTACTTATCGATTAATGGTTTTTGTTATTTGTATTTATCTTAAGCCGAACTGATCTCAATGGCGAGAGTAGTGATCGCGAAGAAGAGTTTTATTACACAGAGATAGAAGTTGACGAGAACTCAGTCGGTTCCTCGTCATCCAACTCGTCTTCATCTCATTCTGTGCCGCAGTCGCCGTCGATATCAAACGACGGTAGTCTGATATCGGGGCACAGCCACAGTCCAACGCCATCGCCTCAAACGCACATATTCTTCGCCCAGTCGTGTTCTGCCCCCACTTTCAGTCATTTAGAAGATCACGAATACGAGAGACGGCGTCAGACAAACTCAAACTCAGATTTGGAGAACAAACTCAATAACGATATTAATTGTATCAATGGTTTCAATGGTTTCAACGCAATTAATGTCAATAATAACGGCGTTTCCAACAATAAAATCACAAATAATTACATTAATAATAATATAAACAATAACTCCATTGCCTTTAGAGGCAAACAAAAGTCATTACTGTCCACTCCGATCAACATTCCTGGTATTACAGGCCTTCCCTCATACAGAGCGCATACGTATGCAACCAGTGCTCCGCCGGCATCCCTGCAATCGCCGCGCGTTAATCACAAGTATATGCGACTCAATAGCAATAATAATCGGGTCTCTAATGGCAGTAATGGTCACCCATTGGGCACATCCATTGGCACAGCCATCGGAACTACAATACTCCAGTCGTCGCCAAACAAAAACTCTCCTTCAAAGAGAGGTCGAGGAGAGAGTCGGAAGTGTAGGAAAGTCTATGGAATGGACAACAGGGAGTCCTGGTGTACACAATGCAAATGGAAGAAGGCCTGCACCCGATACCCTGATTAATCCAATCCCTGTCCAAAGCACAGAATGACACTCAGAAAAGAGAAATCAAATGATTAAAAGAGTGAGGATTTGAATTGTGAGTCAAAACAATCTTTTTTGTCAAAAAAAATATTAATGTATGAAAACCGATGGAAACCTACAGTTAATGTAAATTATTATAAATTTTTTTCTTTGTTATCAAATTATGTATTATTACTATAGAAGAGAAAAATTAAGTTTTCTTTTTTTTTGATGATTTTTTCGCCATATATTATATATCATATGATTATAATAATGATTATTATATGAAATGATCGCTAATGTCTCCCAATCGTAAAAAAAAACTCTTATATTAAACGCATATTAAGTATAGTCACTGTTCTCTATGAACTCCGGTTAACGGATAAGTCGTCCCTAAAATCGATTCCGATATTCAATGATTTTGATGATAAACATAAAGAATAATCAAAATTATTGTCTCAACAGTCCATCTATTCTGCGCTCGATATCTATTTAATCGAAACAAACTATTTTTGATTTGAATTTATTGAACCAAATAATTGAAAGTTTCGCTAAAAGTCATACCTCTTTTTGAAAAAAGAAAATCAAAAATTTGAAGAAAAATTTTTTTGCTAGAGTAGAGTAGGAGCCGAAAAAAGGATAAAATTCTGTATTTATGTAAATTTTATGCGAATATATTTGTTATGATCGCACAAAAGACTTACATAAAACTCATTTTAATATAACTTTTTTTCTGATGGTATTAATGGATTACGAACTGAATTATTATTATAAACCAAACTTTTTGGCCATTACTTCAAAAAATCGGATGAATTTGTAAATGATTTTTGAGTTTAAACTCAATCGGAATATAAAATAAACGAAAGATAATATATTCCTAAACATAAGAATCCAATTAATTCTTATTAACATTATTTTGTTGAACGACACAAACGAATGTCAAACAAATCTAAAAAATGTATAGTTTTTCAAATTAAAGTTATAGATAACAACTGACTGAACAACAAATACCTATAAAAAAAACTTATTGAACACAAAATGATGTTTTGGTATTCAAACGCTTATATTAAAGAAATTATATATTGAATGAAAGCTTTATTTTCTCATTTAATTGAAAAATTATGATACAAATAATGTTATTAAAAGACAAAATGATTGTAATCTATTTAAAAGCCCCTAAATTCGCACACATATAACATATTATATATTATATTAATTATATAAATAATGTTAATATCGATGTCGTTAACCATTAATTCGATTAATTATTTGAAAAAACTGATTGATTGTTGTTATTGTCTTTGTATTACATTTCGTATAAAAATCTTTAATTTCTCTCAAAAAACTAAAATCCGATGAATTAGTGTTAACAACAAATTCCTACAAAAACTTTGAGAATATTTTGTTTTCCCTAAAAATCATTTGTAATTACAGACAAGCGTTTGGTCTAAAAAAAGGGATAACAAACGCTTCTGACTGTCAATCGGAATCACTTGTCTTTCTGTCTGTCTTTTAATTAGTTGTTTTGTGTGTCTCTCAAAGTCTTCTAAACAAGAGTTCATATATTAAGCGATACTTTTGATGGCAGGGCTTTAATTGTATTTTTGTAGCACTTGTTCTCTAGATTCTAAAAAATTTCAAAACGAATGAATGAATTTATTAATTATTTACTTAATTAATATAAGTTAAGAGTTACATGAGTTTGAAATAACAGACAGAAAATAGCGAAACCAAAACTGAGACTTAGTTTTAGCAGAATTTTCTTTCACTAATTGGAGAGAAAATATGTCAGAATATTCTGCGACTCGACTCGACTTTGATGTCAACTCTTATAATATTTGTCTTCTCTCTTATTCTTATTGTTATTCTTATTGTTATTCTTATTCTTCTTAATTATCGTCATATTTCTGAATGTTCTTAATATTTTTGATCCAATCTTTTAATTGATTATAACAAACAACAATTCACAGCAATATCTTAATTATTGACATTAAAGTACAATATAATCATCAAAACCATTACATAAGACATAAGACAATACATAAGACACGCAATTATTATAAATATTAACATAACTGCCAAACAAATCATTCGTTTTTTATATAATATATTATATTATTATTTGTATCTTATTTTTGTTTATTATGTTTATTATAATTATAATCATTTTTTTTCTGTCAATGTTATGAACGCATAATAAGTTATTTACGAATTTGTGCTACAATTTTGTGTTTAATATATATTTTTTTGTTTTAATTAAAAAACAAATTCATTAATATTTTGAGAATTTTTTTCTTTTGTAAAATTGTTGAGAAATATATTTACCTGAAAATGAAGAGAAGTTATTTGTAAAAAGTTGTTTAAAAATATTATTGAAAATATAAGTTTTTACACATATTTGACCATAAGTTCTGTTATTTTGTATATTTTATTAATTCATTATTCGATTATAATTATTGAAATATTAATTATAATTATTATAGAGATTAGACTTTCGCTTATTATCTGTAGATATAGTTATTCTAATGATTAAAAACAATTGTCTTCTTATAGTTTCATGTGTTTAGTGACCAATCGATTCCTCTTTAAATACATTTATATTTCGCTTAACTTTTATTTTTCAATACTTTGTGTCAAAAAAAAAATTCTTAACATTTGTTCCGTTTATTCACTTTATTATTGATGTAATGATTACTTTATTTTCCCTTATTTTGCATAAAATTCAAAGAATAACAACTCATTGGAAACAGAATCCAATTTTGTTTATTGATTTCAATTACGCAAACATTTTGTCTAAACTTTTAAATTAGGCTCAACTCGAAAGTCGTGAACTCTTGCCTAAAATTAATTTCATATGAATTAAGAAAAATATTTTGGAAAACACTTTCACTAGTTTTAACGATTCGGATATATTTAAATAGTTTTCACTATTTTTCTGAAAAATAAATTTCAATTAAAGCTCTGAATAAATATTACACTAAAAGCAATATAAGCCCTAAAATTACGAGAAAACGCTTCAGTCTTCTAATGTCTGTTAGTTTCTGATCCGGAGAGAGAGAGAGAGAGAGAGAGAGAGAGAGAGAGAGAGAGAGAGAGAGAGAGGACAGTTCCGAATGTAATTAAATACTTATTACTATATTTACTAAAGTTTTTTTATTCGCATTTAAATAATTACAGCAAACGATTAATATTCATCGTCTTTACGTCTTTAATGCAAATTCTAGTCTTTTGACCGAAAAAAAGTCAATCAGAAAATAAAAACAACAATTGTTTGCATAATAAGCGACGGCTTTATAACTCTTTTAAATATTATTCCAGAAATTTATTTTTGGCTCAAAATAGAGAACAAATATTTATAGACCAAAATGTAAACAAAACTCATTATAAAAACCACATTCTGTGCCTTTGATTACATAATGTTTTTCCTTAAAAAATATTAGTTTTTAGTTTCAGAAACGATGGCTTAACATAACGTTTCCAATGATTGGACACAAAATTGATCTGAAAATTATTCCAACTCTTGTTGTTGTTGTGCGGAACACCCGACCCATAACTTACAGGAGTTTTTATTTGTGAACACAAACTGTTGTTTCAATCATTTTATTCGAGTTTTAGTTTTGTTTCGTTTCTGTTAGCCTTTAATCAGTCGTTTAACTTAACTCTGAATAAGATTTATATCAATTCAAGTGATATAAACATTTGATTTATCACTCCTTTCATAAGGAATAGATTTATGGGCTTAAGAATCGACTGAAGAAAAAGTTGTGTCAAATATCGAAATATAATTAAAGTCGAAAAACTTGACAACAAATTAAAGGGATTCATCAAAATTTGATTATCTAATGAAAGATGTATTTAATTTCCAAACTTTTCATCATTTGATTTATGTTCAGAAGTAAAGAGTTTTTTTTCTTTTCATTTAGAAATTGTACTCAACTTTTAGATCAATAGATCAGTAATTTTCAAATAGTTTGCTATCGAAAGCAAAATTGAAAACTAAACTAACGATAAGAATATTGATTGAAAAGGGATTAGATCTTATTTTTGGAAAGTAGTCAGTAATGAGAAATTGATCATGGAACCAATTCTTTAACTCAAACATCACAACAATTTCAAAATTAGTCGACTTTTTCTCCGAATTCTTGGGTTTGTATCACATTTCTAAGGGTCAGACATCTGATACACAAAAGGCTTTATTCTATTTACTCCTAATTGTACTTAAAATCGATGATAAGAATTCTCTAGAGTTTGATTGTGATGTTCACTGAAATTTGCTTGCTCAGTCAAAATTGCCACTCAAAAGGCACTGTTAATTGAGAATCAATAGATTCTAAACTCGCTTTTCGTTTGAAAATATCGTTTCGAAGATTAAGTTTGAAATTTTGAAAAACTCTTATCCTTTGTTCCACTCTTTGGTTTCAAACTATAGATTCTTTCTATCATTTCATATGACATTTTCAAGATAACCTAGTTACATTCACTGATAATTCTATTAGTTTGAGTTCAATCAATGATCCATAGATACGAGACATCATTCGTTGTGTATATCCTTTGAGATCCATTGACTGGAGTCTCGAAACGCCGATTGTTTTTGAAATTCTCAGCGGAACTCAAAGTTGTCTCCAAAACACTTGAAAACTTCCAAAACAATCAAAAATGTTTGCATTTGTTTTTGGGAAAGAGTTTTGGGGCTAATTCTGAGTTAGGATTCACTCGGAATAAGAGATGAAACTGACAATTGAGAGAATAGTGAGAATAGTGAGAATAGTGAGAATAGGATCAATCAATTTCTTTTACCAAACAATACTAAAATTGGATCAATATTTTCATGAATACATTTACACGAAACTAAAGGAAACAAAACTAAAATTCAACTCAACTTTAGTTTTCTATTCTGTGGTTCACTCAGAGGTAAGGAAAAGCATTAAAACTATTCGGAATCTACTGATGTACTGAACATTTCCTGTTATATGGAAACGTTTTTGCGATATCTTTGGGAATCAATTCATTTATTTAGTAATGAATTGATTCAATCAATCTTTGGTTCAGAAAAAAAGTCTGTTTTGTTAAACAGATATTCAATAAAACTGACAGATATTGTGATTTGGGTTTTGAATCTGATTTATATCCGGAAAACAACAGAAAAAAAGCTAAAGAATTGTTGAAATCAATTAATTATGTTCTGAAACAAATTTTTTATTTTTTAATCCTTCCTTCAGTTGTGAATTCATTCGTTTTGATAAATGTATTAAAATTGAAATATTGAGTCGAAAATGAAGAAAATCAAATTCATTCCAAAAAATAATAATAATAATAATGAAAAAGAAAAATATATATTATTTGTGAGAATTGAAAGCAATTTTCTATAGAAATGTCAAAATCTATAGAAAACGGACAAAATTAATATATTTGGATGTTTTGGTGAAAACAATAAAATTTATGTTTCACTGGAAAACAAATGCAAGAATTCAATTATAGACCAAATGAGTTGCCTTCAAATTAATGACTTTTCTTAGCGGTCGTCAAATCGCAAACTTTTGTTAAGACTTTGTAAGCAATACAACAATAATAGGTTTATATGTGATCTTCAATTTCTTTAGTGATGTTTTACTCTCAAAATCAATACTCAAACTCAGAGTTAATTCAAAAAGTTTTTTACTTTTTTATTCCTTAGGAATGAAAAGCAAGAAACAGAATAAATAGATTGGATTTCTTCTGACAATATTTGAGTGAATAACACAAATAAAATGTAGAATTCAATGAATATTCTGAGTCCTGAAGTCCTATCTGTTTATACAATTGATTCGATCCGACAGCCATTTAATTAACTAATGTTTGGCGTCGTTTTAAACGATAAAAATCTTAAACTCAGTGAACATTAAGTTTATAGACTATAATAAAAGTTTAAATTGAAATGAAATTCGAGATAAAAGACTCGGAATAAAGACTCCTTTTTATTCCGATTCCTTGACTGAAGAATATATCAAAAGAAATACTAAAAAACAAATTCAAATCAAAGATATCGAGACTTTTGCGGAAATATAAAGTTTTGAATTACTTTATAAAATAGAGTCAATGTATGTATGTATGTATGCAAGGAGTAGGGGCTCACAGATGGGCTCACATTCGGAAAAATGATTTATCAATAGTTATATACAATTTTAGGCACAACTATCGAGAATCACGAATTCACTTCGAGAACCATTTATTTAGAGTCACATTAAATGTATATTTTCTGGTTATATATCACAAAAGATTTGCATAAAAGTAGTCTCTTTTCAAGACTATAGCACACGAATGAATATAAATAATCTTGCTCATTTATCAGATTATATGGAAATTATTTTCTTTTGGAAAACTTTTCGATGACTTTGAGTTAACTTTTTTGATAAAACAAATAATTTGATTCAAATTAGATTTTATCTATCTTTTCAAACTTTTTTTCATGGTACCTTGCTCTTTTCACAGCTGAACGCATCTTGTTTGCTTAAAACGGATGTAATTTTAATTTATATGTAATCAATATTAAAGTAATTTCAATAAGTATTTTAATAAATCATTTAATTAATGTTTTCAATGTTTACTAACTGTGAGTATTAAATGAGTTCTCAAATGGTTCTGAAATCGAGTTCACGGGTGAGTTTTGTTGCCGTTTTATCTTTCTTATAATCTAGATGAGTGAAAAGCAATTTGCTAATTAATGAGGTAGGTACTTTTACATGAATTGAGTAATTGAACATTTGTTAAACTAAAATATTTATTACTGAATCCCAAACATGATCACTAAGTACCATGCTAATTTGGTTAATTAATAATTATTAAAAATTTGAATATTTTTAACTAGCTCAATTTTTAAGATTATCTTTTCTATTGATATTTTCTTTAGTTATTTAAAGTGAAACTTAATTCATATTCTCCTTACGTTTGACAAAAATATGAGACAATGTCTGCCATCTATTGTAAACCATTCAATAGATTTAACCCTTTTTTAACACTAAACACAAAACTTCTCAAAGATTTGATAAACTAAATGAAAATCAAATGAAAGTTCATTTGAATAAAACTTATTTAAAATTCATTTTAAATTTTATCCAAAAATGAGTTAATAAATGATATTTCAATCAAACAACTCATTAATCGTTAAACTATTTAATAAATTTGTATTTCAATACTTGTGTTAAATATCAAATTTCAATGAATAAAAATAACCAAGAACTGGAAAATCAGGTAGAATTTGGAGCAATTAAATGAAAAAAAATTCAAACGGATATCAAAATGAATTAGTTCATAAAAGTTGAAAAAAAATGTTAGCAAGTTAATTATTATGATATTTTGTTGATTTATGGTAACGTTGTCTATGAATAGTACAACAATTGAGAAAAACGGTATTTCAAGCGAAATGTGTTGACTGTCTGTATGTCTGTCTGTCTCTCTCTCTCTCTCTCTCTCTCACTATATTTGATCCCAAAAACTAAACTCAAAGAACCGAATGACCACTAATTGGGAGAAGCAAAACAAATGACAGTCAAAATGACTAAGACTTTTGGTAAGTAATTACTTTAAAATGTATTGTTATTAAAAATTTAGCCGTTGTTTACATTAGTTATATAAAAAGGGATAACTTTTTTGCTTTACTGCTATTGTGTGACAAAATACAGGGAAATCCGATACCGAAAGCAGGCGTTTGTATTAACATTAGACACTATTTTCTGTTGACTTTCATTATTTAAAATCAATGCAAAACCCGAACAGAAATCCAACGCAAACTGTATTTTATCGTCTTTGAGAGTGATCTGCATTTTATGTGATGTGCAGTGCGTTTGTGGCGGAGATGTGCGGGCAGTGAGCGCACAGGCATTGGCGCAGAGGCGGTGAACGGCCATTGCATTGTCTGTCTATATCGGCGTTAGGCTGTGCTCTCTCTCTCACTGGATATAACTGCTATATATAGCACTCATATATATGAAGTGCTGTATATATATATATATTATAGTCTTTTGTTCGCATTGAGAGAAAGCATTGATTCAAAGCCTAAACTAATGGCAAAACCCCTAAACTCTTGAATGGTGTGCCTCTCTATGGCTGTGCCTCTCGTCTGTCCGTTCTCTCCATTAGTGGATTCATAACAGCATTTGGTGTATATGTTGTGTATATTATAAATAAATAGAGATTTAATTAATTTGTAAAATAGTATTTGATTTGTTGGTTGTCTTAACTTTATTTTATTTTAATTTAATTAATTGTATTATAAATTAGTAAATCATTTAGTTTTGCTGTCAATCGAGTGGTTATTATAACTGTATTTGAATTAACAAAAAACAAAATCAATTCTTCGGAAAAGGATTTGTTTGCAATCGTTTTGGTATTGAATACATCCATACATTTGATTAGACTCTCATTTAAACTGAATTTTAAACATTATGTCCAAAGACTTGAAAAAATGGTGAATATATTTCGTAAATATCATTGACTTTTAAACACGTTTTGGGAAAAAATTTAATTTTTTATTAGTTTTAATGTTTTTGCCAATCGATTACTAAACGGAAGTCTTTTTTGCTATTATTTTGTCTCACGTTTTGAGCCATAGATTATTGATTTGATTTTCACAATAATTTTCATCATTTTATCTGAAAATATGAAAACATTTTTAATTTAATTAATATTTAATTAATTTGTTGTCATTTTGTTGTCATTCAGTGAAACCTAATTATGAATGAAGTTGTTTGGCATCAGGAAAGACATCCATCGCATCACTCGCACCACAACCAACACACACCTCACCCTCACCCCCAACAACATCACTCCCAGAGCGGGCATCCGTCGATCCACCCGTCACTCCACCCTTCGGTTAGTAGTCAGTCGAGTCACAGCCATCCGAATCATAGCCACCACACCGTTATGCTAACCAATGGTCAGTCGTCCCAAGCGGTGGTCATCCCCACCAACGATATGCAGAACGCGGTTCACAATCAGAAACACAATCAAAATTCGATCCGATCTCAAGACGACGCTATGGTTCGGTATATCTTTCAGAGACCACAAACGGATCCAGACTTTCAGAACTACAACAAACAGACGCGTTGGGCGTTAGGCGACGACTCTGTCCTCGATGTATGTCTTCCTATCTTTTGTTTTTTATGACCGTTTTTCCCCTCAATTAGATGTCAATCCATAGCAAGTGTTTTGTGATCTAAATATTAATTGAAATATCTTTTAAAGGTTCGCCAAAACGACGAGTCAGGACTGGTCTCTGAATTTCAAGCCCTGGATCTCGAGACAGATGTATGTAAACCATATATTCACACATTTATCTACTTTTTTATTATACAAAAACTTTCTTCACATTTACTAATATTTTTGATGTGTTTTCAGTTATGTTACAAATATTTAAATAATTAAATACATAATAAATAAATAGAATTTAATGTAAACTCATATAAACTCTTCTAAAGTCCTCTACATTTGTAATAAATAGCATTTCTTCTGACATTATATTAATAATTGAAACATTGCTCCCAAATGAACGACATTTTCAAAAATCCTCTAAATTTTTAATCAGTTTTCCTTTGAATATATGTTTCTAAACAATAACCAGAAGTTTAATATAATTTACGCGAAAAAATAATTAGTATTTGAATTAGTTTTGGAATGGATTGAAAGTTCATTAGCTTTGCTTTGAATCAGTAATTGATTAGAAATCTCTACAAATATTTGAGTTTATTTGTAAAGTATTTTATCGTTTTATTGTTATTAAGGGCTTTGCGTCGACCAAAAAGATATGGGGAATGGAAGAACACAACCCACAAATGAAACATCCAGACGACCCCAAAGGACTATTTTTGGGGGAACCCCAGTGGGGCAGAGACTCCACGTGGAGTACCGGCGCCCACAATGAGAACGCATCGGATCACGCGGTGTCCCAACCAATTATGGTTAACTCAAGAAGGAGTGGGTCCTATCCCGGCAGCGAAGGCCCATCTATGCTAAGCCCCCGTTCCAACGATACGGGAGGTCTGGGCGTGAAAATGGTTGAGTACGTGTTGGGCAGTTCCCCAACAACTAAGGATTTGGACGGAAGAATGCAATCACGTCTTCAGGCACTGGAAAAACATAAGAAACAAATGAAAGGCGGTTACGATCACGAGTCCAAACTTCATCATAAGGACAGGGATGCCATGTCTGCCATTCAGAGCAATGGTATTATGCAAAACGGTTTGGACGACGAGAATAGGTTTAACAGAACTCCCGGTTGTCATCAATTAGAAGACGACAACGATTTGGGCAAAACTCACGGCTTAGTCACTGATATGTCAAAAATGAAACCAAATGACGGCCTAATGCCGACCGGAATGCCTTCCAGTATGTTAGCCGGCGGTCACGGCCCTCACTTCGCCGATGCCTTTGCCGAACAGGTAGGGATGGATGCGCTACAGTTCGGAGGCGGAGACTATACTTCGCATTTAATGCATTCAATCGATTCGCCCGGAATTCTGGACTACAATAACCCGATATACCAGAGAAACCCCTCCACAGGACAAATACCGCCCGCATTGTTAGCATCACATCAGCAACAGTTCAACTTAGCTCAGCAACAAAGTCAGGGTATGCCTCACAACAATCCAGCAATAGGACCGGGCGGTGGAAATGGCAATAATCCGTTCCCTCAAAATGCTTATTATGGCGCCGACCCGTTCTCTGCCTCAATGGGACACATAATACCTGCCGGTCCTCCGCCAGCAATGATGGCTCAGTACTATGGTCTGCCCCCGTGGGGAATGTACCCATCAATGATACAATCGGGACAAGTAGGAGGTCAGTCAACCGCTCCTCATATCCAACAACAGCAACAAATGATAGCCCGGAGTAACGGCGCCCGACCGCTGACACCTCAGGGTCCTAACGATAACTCTGGAACACCTCAAGCCATTCAAGCGGGTCAATACCAAATGGTTCCTCACGGATATTACGACCAGAACGGGTCCATTGCTATGATGGGAAACACCGGTCGGGGAATGAATCCGTCGGCGATGCGAATGATGCCAATGTTGGCACAGAATAACATCCGAATGATGCCAAACGCCGGTCAAACAGGTCAACAGCACTCTGGTCCGCCAAATGCCATGTTCTCCCAGAATGGTTCAAACGGTCCGAACAACGGTATGTACTCTTCAGCTACAAACTCACAGATGCCATATCCGACCTCGTCTTCAGGGGTTCCAAACTTCTCGAACGCGTCGAACGGCAATCAAATGGGTTTTAACCCTAATATGAATCGAAATCAAGTCCAGGGATACAACAACAGTGCTTTGGGTCCTATCGGAGCCTCCATTGCGTCCGGAATGGGTTTAGGCAATAGTTCGCCGCGAAGGGAGTCATTCGATGGCCGACGAGGAGATAGTTTGGGCGGAATGTTTCCCAATAGTCTCGACGGACAGTTCTCTCGTCATATCGGGTCGACCCACAAAAACGGTCAGTTCTATGGTTTAGGACCAGGAATCGCATCTCCCGGACCCATTGGAATGTTGCCGCCCGCTCAGAGTCTAACCCCTCCCCCATCGCTCGATGGCTCTAACAGTAGTTTAAACTTAAATGCATTGAGTGGTCGACTGATGTCAGCCGCACCGGGAGCTGAGGCCAAATATATGGTACGAAACGGTCCTTTAGGCGGAAATATGTTCGGTTCGTCAAACTCTTCATTCAATAGTCGAATGTTAGCGCGAAAGTGAGTCCCTTTCCAATCATTTTCATTACAAATCTCTAAATTATTTTTCTGTTATTCGACTAAAAGCTCGTCATTAGAGAAGTCGAGCGGAAGGAGTCGTTTGTTGGAAGACTTCCGTAACAATAGGTTCCCAAACCTTCAATTACGTGATTTGGCGGATCATATCGTGGAGTTCTCTCAGGACCAACACGGGTCACGATTTATACAACAAAAGCTGGAGAGGGCCACACCTACTGAAAAACAAATGGTCTTCAATGAGATCCTTAACGCCGCTTATAATCTAATGACAGACGTCTTCGGCAATTATGTTATTCAAAAGTTCTTTGAATTCGGAACTCCTGAACAAAAACAGGCTTTGGCTCAAAAAGTGAGGGGACATGTCCTCCAGTTAGCCCTTCAGATGTATGGCTGTCGAGTCATTCAGAAAGCATTGGAGTCCATACCTCAGGACCAACAGAAAGATGTTGTGAAAGAACTGGACGGACACGTCCTCAAGTGTGTCAAAGACCAAAACGGCAATCATGTCGTCCAGAAGTGCATCGAATGCGTGGAACCGGCGGCTCTTCAGTTTATAATAAATGCTTTTCAGGGACAGGTATTTCATTAATTATATTAACA
Organism: Tectocepheus velatus; assembly: GCA_034700625.1. Lineage (NCBI taxonomy): Eukaryota > Metazoa > Arthropoda > Arachnida > Sarcoptiformes > Tectocepheidae > Tectocepheus > Tectocepheus velatus. The sequence continues at coordinate 55,297 of JAQIXV010000245.1, forward strand.
TAACTACGAAAACAAGTCTAACAAAATTGATTGGACAGGTATTCGCTCTGTCGACCCATCCTTATGGTTGTCGTGTAATCCAACGAATCCTTGAGCACTGCAATGGAGAGCAAACCACTTCAATATTAGAAGAGTTGCATCAAAACACGGAACAACTGGTTCAGGACCAATACGGCAATTATGTCGTTCAACATGTCTTAGAACACGGAAGACCTGAAGACAAGAGCAAAATCATTCATATGGTTAGAGGAAAGGTCTTGAATTTGTCTCAACACAAGTTCGCGAGGTATGTCTCACACTTTCTCTTGGATGTGTTTCCATCAAAACTAATATATTTCTAATTGAATAGTAATGTTGTGGAACGTTGTGTGACTCACGCGAGTCGTACCGAAAGGGCGTTACTTATTGAAGAAGTTTGTACTTATAATGACAGGTAAGCCATTGTTTAGTCTTAAATAGTGTTTAACTAAAGTGTTGACAATGTGTTAGTGCCTTATATACGATGATGAAAGACCAATACGCCAATTATGTGGTCCAGAAGATGATCGAAGTGGCAGAAGCGCCACAACGCAAACTACTATTGCAGCGGATCCGTCCACATATGCCGGCGCTCCGAAAGTATACGTACGGCAAACATATTTTGGCCAAATTGGAGAAGTATATGATGAAGAGCTCAGATCTCGGACCCATCGGTGGGCCCCCCAATGGCTCCCTATAAGTGAACACCGATTTCCAAAACAAATACGTTTTGAGGCAAACAATCATTTGGTTTGTGTTTCGCTATAATTGGTCTTAAAATATCATATAATTGTGTTATTGTCTCATAAAATGGTTCACTCCTTTTAAGTCATCATTTTGTCAGTCATTTTAAGTCAATTTGTTGTCAAAACTAATTTCTGTCGAATCCTTTACTTCGGATCCACTTTTGACTCAAATCTAAATGTTTTTTGTCTTTTTGTTCGACGATTAATGGGATTATGTGTTAAGTGTTTTGTAATGACTGGACATTTAGTTATCAGTTTTATAGACGTCTGTCTTATGGCAAATCATGAATTACTCGTTTATTTCTCAGTCATTATATCATTTCGTAGTTTTATTTTTATTTTGTCTACAATTATGACTCAAATTCTGTTCCCATTAGAAAATAAGTGAAAGACATTTGAATGAAGAGTTCCTTTAATTTTATCATTTGATGTGAAATAACTATATATTTAGTGTAATTATTAGCCATAAAATCAAATGTTATTGAGTTATTCGGATATCTGTTCGATATTTAGACGATTAGGTGCTCTCTCTTTGATTCTCTCCTAAATCTAATGGACAGCAATCTAGCAAAGACTAGTGTTGATTACCTTATCTTACCTTGGTAGTCCTTAATTTATATGTATTATTATTATTGTTTTGTAGTGTTGGTGGCGGACGAGTATTCTTTTACTGATAGGTTTTTTTCTGACGCTTGGGTTTTGTTGTTTCACTTCTTGAAAGTCTTAGACGAGATTCAATGGATTGCCTTAAATATTAAGAATATTATTATATATTTAATGCATTAATCAAATAATTTAAAACACTTTTTGGTCATTTAGTTGTGTTTTTTTGCGCAAAACTGTTCACTAAATGCTGTGAACTTTAGCTCAAAAGTGTTATTGTGTTTTGAATAATACGATAACAAACCCAAGTCTGGACTGCATTGCATGTGATTGAGCTTTGATTGTAATCATAGTTATGACACAATTACTATTATATATACTATACATAAATCTATAAAATATTATATATATATATAACTGTAGTAAAGAATGTATAGCTTTTCCCTTTCTTTTCGATTTTATCATTACTTCAATTAATCGGAAAATTTTAAAATATATTGAAATTTGTATTACATAACGACATAACGATTAGTGAATTATATATTTTTCATTGAATATTGCATTGCATTGGATTGCGAGACAACACATAAGATAATTAAAGTCAATGTCTAAAAAATTTCAAACAAATAATGAACTGACAATTAATTAAGTTATATATAAATCTAATGTAAATTGTCTTTAATATGAAGAATAGTTTATTACTGCAAACAAATGGATTGATTTTTTAGATCAGATCTAAATTGAATTGAATTGAATTTTTACATTTGTTTTTCACATATTTTTTGGTTTCCCTTTTAAATTGATATTTCATTCAATTATATATTTTTTGTTTCAATTAATTAATTTCAACAAACATTTTGTTTCACATATTTTTTCTTTAATCTTATTTTTTTGGTTTTTTTCGCTGAGTTTTTGTATTTCACTCTTAAAGTAGACTTTAATTCAAACTATTTTTTTCAAATTTTTGAATTACAACTAAAATAAGACTTATTTAGCCATTAGTTGAATACAAAACTCAGTTTTACTGAACAATTGTGTGAATCAATTAAATAGAAATTCAATTTAAGAGCGCATTCGTCGACAGATCAAAGTTTTTAAGGAAAATAAAAATTATGTTAAATAAGAGAAATATGTAAAGACTTGTCATATAATTGGTATAATTCCTGTAAAAGAAACTGCATTTCTGTACACAAATTGTAATTTAAATGAAAGGAAAATCTAATTTTAAGGACACATCAAATCAAACATTAATTTTCTGTCAAAAGTCAGCGAAAGTCTAGTTTTTCTTCTCTTCTATTCATTTGTTTTTTGTAAAACAGTCGACAAAAAAGTTGTAACAAATTGTAATTTCTTTATCCAATTCTGTATATAATGTAAAAAATGTAATTAATCTGTAATTGAATTGAAACGAAACACTCGAAAGACATCTTTATTTCTCTCTCTTTTCACCGAATAATTGATTATAAAGTTTTTTGACATTTCTATTGAAAGCCATCAGTTTTTTCACACTTTCTCTCAAAACAATGAATGCCTTGAAATATGATTTTCTTTTTAATGGATTCACACATTTGTGTAAAACACTTATTTCCAAGTTATTTGTCGGTCAATAATAATGAGTATAACTTATTCTCTCTTTTTTTAGATTAATTTTTAGGCATTTTATGAAAAATTGAGAAAAAAATTTCTAATTTTGAAATTATGTAATATCTGTATAACTGTATTGTAAAAGAGTTTTGGATCTAATAATCAAATTGAATACCAATTCTTCGGAAGTATTTTATCGATTTATTCGCTTGACTTTCGAACTGTTGTTATATTTAAAGCCATTTATAACTTCGAGAGTAAAATCATTTTCCGCTCATAAAATGTATGACTAAAATAATTATTGGATTTTTGTTCCGATCAATGAAAACAAATTGTAATTTCGCGACGATTTATCAAATATGTATTAAATATATATCTTAAGCCTTATTTTGTGTCTCATCTCTCAATTATTTACTCAAAAATCTATATAAAACTCAAATATTTTAATAATAGAGTCTTTGAAGACAACATTTGGTCCGAAAATATTTAATAAATTTTTATTTTTGAGTCAATCGATAACCACAGAGGAGAGGAAAGGTATAGTAATCTTCTGCTCAAGAAATTTGTTCTGCACTCAACTATTGGGAAGAAAAATACATAAAAACGAATGAATAGAATCCAAAGTATTTTCGTTTGAAATAATTTATTCAATCATTCATTCAAATAGAGAAATGATATCAAAGGAAATGAATTGTCATTTAATTTATTTAATTGAATGATTGGAATCTTTTGTCAATTATTCTTATCATTTGAATCAATAAAATAATGTAAAACTTTTTAAATCCAGAATTGAAGTCAATTATATTCATTTAAATTCTTTGTATTCATTAAATACTATTCAATCAGTTAATTGAGTTCAGGAGACAACCATTCATTCGATAATTGACGGATCAGTTTATTTTGCGGAAATACATTACCATTTCTATGAATTATTTCATTTTACAAATAAAATTAAAAATATGGAGATCTCAGAATATCAACTCATTTTGATTTTTTCAATAATTGAAGTCAGTTTCAAAGGAAACCCTCACCCTTAAGGAAAACGACAAAAATTACCATGGTCACTGATTAAAAATGCGTTTTCACATTTGTTTATAATATTAAAAGTCATGAAATACTTTTTCAGAAAAAAATATTAAACTTTTAATAATAATAATAATAGGGCATAATAGGGCATTGGAGTGGTTGAGGGAATTGTTACGTCTGATGGTAGGGCTGTCTCAGACACAGTCTCGTTACCATTTTTTGAGCAGTCGATCAAAATCTTTGGGTCTTTTGTTTCGCACTGAAATCAAATTGTTTTAAATGAATGTCAGATCAGTTTATATCGAATTCAAACCTCATTTGAGTAGAAATCGCAATAAACGATACGCTCTTTGTCTCTGAAAAACAAAAACAGGTGGACATACGATGACACCAACTGTATTGACCCAATCATTTCCATTTGAGATCTAACATCGAGAATATATGATCCCGATTTCAAAGACTCATTAGTACTATTGAAGGCCTTCCATTCATTCTTATCAAAATCTGAATCACTTTTAAATTTGTTGTCGGATCCGATACGCGTCGATCTTAAGGCTGACAACCGCTCAAAAGTCTTTGAAGTTTTGTTATTCACTTTCGAAGAATATTTGATTTTCAATACCTTATGAAACACATAAACTGATTCTTGAATTCTCGAATCGA